>MCJB01001470.1:0-101888 GCA_002018475.1 Nicotiana obtusifolia | reverse complement strand
GCACACGAAAATATAGAAATCGAGCCGAGTTCTTGTTTTGGCTTGTTTCCTTTCCCGATTTCATCCCCGATTGTTTTCAACTTATTCCTACACATAGAAACACATTACATTAACATGAATCAATGTGATTAACATCCAAATCCAAACAAACAAGAATTAAATATGGGATAATTTACATTATTTTAGTACTTTTTCTACCCATTATCAAGTTACAAATCAATTATGCAACATATAACAAATGCAATAAATAACGGGCAGAACAAGGTAACCAATTACGAAATTGACTCAAAGGGCACTGGATTGACTCAATAGGTACATGATTTACTCTACAGGTACGTGATTGACTCATCAGTTATGGAATTAACTCATCAGTTACGGAATTTCAGCATTTACTTAGCTGTTAAAAGTCTTTAAAAGTAACAGATGGATTGAGTAAATGCTCGTAATTGACTCATAATTCAAGGAGAATCGTTACCTAGATTTAGCTCTATAAATAGAGACATTTTACCACCATTGTAATCATCTAATTTTCTTCTCTATAGTTCTATACATTGTAATTCACGACATCTTGCTCCCAAGTTAGCTATAGTTAGGCTCTTCAAGCTCTGTTCGGCTCATCATCATACCAAGGATTATCCAATAAGAATTATTTCCTCCCTGTTTTTTTATTTATTATATTGTCTGTCATTGAATTTATTTTTCACTTCTCTATCATGTTGTATTAACAAAAAATTTATAACTTTTGAATCGAATCGATTATCTGTGACTTGTCATATAAAATTAATTGCTCTGACCTTGAAAATATTCTTTTGGGTTAAATATTTAACTTCAGTGTCAAATTTAACCTTCTAAATTTGACGGAGGAAGTAATAAAAGGATGTTTAATCTGAGATAGAGTATATTCACTTTCATTGTTCCGATCGAGGTTTGACTAGACAAAAGTACATAATTCTACACACATAAACATCCGCAAAATTTTATGGACAAATCTTTTTAACAATAGAAAGAAATCTGATTGGTGAGCTCTCATTTGGACTTTTTAGGTTCACGGAGGACAGTTGGATAAGTAGGTTTCTCAGTGTATAGATTTTGTATTGGAATTCTGCAGTTAGTTTAGAACTTATTTTATCCCTTTCGATGATTTCGAGTTGCTTCAGGACTCGATATGCCATTTACAATTCTACTGCACAGCTTTAGCTAGTATGGTTGGCATGCTTTTGCAAATTGTTCATATAAAAAATTACATTTTTATTATAAAATTGTTTATACATACGTATCGTTAGTATCAAAATTTATTTGAGGCACAGCTAACGAGGTGAGGACACATGAGGATTTAGTAGTTGAAAACTTGAGACTTCTTTGATGCAAATGGTCTGGTTAGGTTGCCAGCATATCGGTATTAGCATAAATCGTGAGGTATGAAGTTCAAGTTCCCCAAAATGGTGTTTGTTTAACCCAAAAATAATTTTTGTAGTCAAAGCTAATATTAAAAAAAATTAGGTTACTAATAACCAAATTTACTTCACTTTCTTAGAAATGCATAAATAAAACAAATAATTGAAATAATAAGTAAAGGAAATAAAGCTTATTGTTGATTGCTAATTTCTTCCAGAATTGCGGATTGAAATCTTGAATCAAGTAAAATAAAACGTTGATTGCATATATTTAGAGATATTCAGATGATCGTACAAAATGAGGTAAGAATCCTTATATAATGATACACAATTATAATGGTTTTCTTACTTAATTCTGACTTATTATTGGCATTAATTGCCTTAATTACTCGTTACTAAATTTGCTTGTAACGGTTATGGTGATAATAGAGGATCGTGCATAATCAAAACTAATGCTGATTTTCGTTCCATATTTGCAACCGAATCATGAATCTTCCCCTTTTACTCTTCATGCATCTCGTGCATATTTCCTCTTTTCCAGCTATCAGATCCGATACCTTCCCTGATGAAATACTGTGGGTATTTTATCCGTGCCTTTCTATCTTTCTTTATTGACCCAATTATAAGTGCCACTTGTCACTTTGCTGCTGGTCCACATGTCATGCCTTTTCTCCACCAATACAGATAGCCCCTCTACTTTTTGAATATTCTCAACTGAATATTCGGGAAGTGGTAAGTTTATTTATGGTGGGAATGTCTTGCCACCTCTTCCCAACTATCATAATACTTTCTTCAGAAACGATGAGACGTACGTCATATCCATTTAATGCCCATGACATGTGTCCTGTTGTAATTAGTGCTGCAATTTTCAGTACCTTTTTAGGGTTTTCTGCGGCTGCATCAGTTGTGAAGTGATGGTTCCATGATGATAGTTCATAATACTGTATCATACACAACTTTGAAAACCTCTATTCTCTCTTGCATTCATATTCTAACTTTTCTTGTAATTCTTCCTCTTTCTCTGTGTTTTCACCATTAAAGATGACTTCCCGTACTTCAAACCCTTCTTCATCATCGGATCCCCCCAAGGTAGTGATTGTTGATGAACTACGCCCCTCTTCTGCCCCAACTAGAAGTAGAAAAGGTGGCAAACTTCGTAGCTTAGGCTCTTTGTCTAACCGTAGTTCTACCCCTTCTCAGAAGAATACTGCCAAACCTTCATCATTTAGAGCTAGAACTTCCATAATCCCTAGATCTTTCTTTAGAGGGAAAGACCACAATGAACCTATATGAGGGCCCACTGTGTCTGAGATTGTTTCTCAGGAATTTTCTTTTACAACAGATCGTGAAGCTATGAGAAAATAGGTCTCTTCTATAGCATCACTTAACCCTACTGATCATTACCCTATTTTGATCACTTCTAGTCTACTTCCCTTGGTTCGTCGTGAATACAACTGGAAACCAAATTTTTCAGTGGTAACTCCTAGTGTTGATGATAGAATTACCTCTTATCGTGAAGGTTATTCATTTGTTTATACCTACCTTTTTACTTTAGGGTATAATCCTCCTATCGACCTAGTAATCATTAAATTTTTCCATTACTTCAATGTTTTCCTTGGCCAAACAGGTTAGATCATGTGGAGGGCAGTAGCTTCCCTTCATTATTTGTCAAATTTGATTTTCGCTCCTTTTACTTTTTGTTACTTACTACATCTATACTCCCCGAAGCTCTTTCGCGAGGGTGTTTTCTCTTTTGTGGCAAGAAGTAAAAGAGTTTTAGTCAGCCCCAAGGATGACCGTGACTGTGGCTGGTATGTCCAGTTTGTAGCTGTTCCCACTCGTGACTTAGTGGGTGATGAGAATATGCCCTTCTCTGACAAGTGAAACTTTGCACATGAGTATTTTTCTCTATTTCTTTGTTTCTCTCAATATTTCAATTTTTCTTACATATGTTTATGTTTATTTTTTAGCGATCATGGAAGATTTCAGAGAAATTCCTGACTTCCGTGATTGGGTAGAAAAATTGTTGACTGCTACTCCCATGGACCAGAGATCATGGGAATTTCTTTCTTAGAAATTTGGATGGAAAGTGAAGACCCACGGTATATCTTTTTTTATTACCATGGTTTTCTTTTGTTTTTTTCTTCTGTTCTTGAATCCCTTTTTGTTTTTGCTGTCTCTAGGGTTTTCCATTCATGGCATCAGCCCGCTTCTGTTCCTTCTGCTAAGCTTTTTGTTAGCGCTGCACAGGAATAAATTTTGAGTGTATCTTCTTCTAAGAGGAAGAACGCTGAAGCCCGTGACTCCAAAGAAGAAGAAGATAATGAAGATGGTTTCCTAGTGAGGAAGCCACGAGTCAGAAGACACGTGGTTTTAGATGGTGAAGCCACTATTTCTCAAGACCCACCTTCAGGCTCCGTGCCTTTTAGCCTTGTTGATGAACCAGAGAATGTTCATTTGGACATCTCCGATGATGAAGATATTGATCATTTTGGTAATCCCCTCTCAAGCTCTGTTGATAGATTTTTCGCCCAAGGATTTGAGGGGGAAGAAGATTTTGGCCCCGTTTCTGAAGAGCCACCACTTGCCTCTCTTCCAATGACCCCAGTTACTACTGTTGTTACTCCTCCAATTTCTTTTACTCCCTTACATGCAGCCCTTACCTGCAGCCACCCCTGTTGTCGTTCCTGGTGCTGCTTCTTGTGAAGAAGCCGATCCTTCTAGCAGTAGACAAGTCTTTAAAAAAGTTTTGATTGAAGTCCCCAATGGCGGGAATCTGTTAAAGAAATCAAGCCGAGCCGCTGTATGGTTGAAACCATTGATAGGCCCCATGGAAGGGGAGAAACTTGAATCCCACAGCTCCTTGACCTTAATGAATGATGTTATTCATTCTTCCTCAAGGTATATCCCCATTCTCTTATATTTCTTCCTTTTCTCTTAGGTTTATAACTCTTCACCCTTGTCTTTCTACAGATCAATTTAATAGGTACAGATCTCATGAGAAGGATATCTTTGACCGATCAACAAGTGATTGAACTGCGCACCGAAGCTGATAATTGGAAGGAACAATTTGAAAGCCTTCAACTTAAAAAGGATGCTCTCGCTGAACAAAATGGGGCTTTGGAGCAACAACTTAAGATAACCACCGCTTAATTAGCGGTTTTGAAGGCCTCTTCCAATCAATTTAAAAAGGATAAGGATAGATTGTAATCTTCCTTTGCTGAGCAGCACTCAAAGGCAACTGAAGGTATTAGAATCTTGAAAGATCTTCTGATTCAGAAGGAGGTATACGCAGGTGATTTGGTGCAGATGCTCACCCAAGCTCAAGAGGATCTCGATGCCTCTGCTGATAAAATCCAGTTCCTTGAGGGCTCCCTTGAACCATTAAAGGCCTCCTATGAAGCTTCGGAAGATGAGAAAGAAGACTTGAGGGTTGAGATTGAGCAGTTGGAAAAAGATTATGAAGCTCTTGAAGACAAGTTAACACTTGATGTTAGCTAGACTTTTTTGAATACTCTTCTTGAGACTTTGACCGAGGCTAATGGGAGGGTTTTGACCTTAATGCTGAAATTGCCAAGGCTAAGGAAGCAATTGAGAATACTGTGCAATGTCAAAGCCTTTCAACACTCGTAGATGAAAGTTCCAAAGGTGATGGGGATGGACTCGTTCCTGGTCAAGCAGATGCTCAACCTTTGTCTTCTCAAGTTGATCCCTCTATCCCCCATTGATGATGCTCCTTAGTTTTTTCTTACCCTTTGCCTTAGAAGTGACTTTTGTTGGTGTTTGTTGAAACTTTTTTGTTGTTGTTTCAAAGTGGTTTTTGGGATGTTTTCCCCTCCATATTCTCGAGATGTTGACATTAATATCATTTTGTTGCATATTATGCCTTGTTGCTCTTTAAGTTTCCGAGTTTATACTTGCATTCAAAAATGCTTACTAGACTGTGTATTTAAATATGCACGAGATTTGTTTTTAATAAAAGAGGGCCCTTTTATATTAACAACACTAATGAAGATGCCATATCACCTTCATATTGGTGAAAAGATATGAAATATGAAGTAATTCGAAGGAGTTTTGTTTTTGAACCTTCAAACAGATATTCATGTACAACATTTTCATAACTGCTTTCTTTATAGCAGGATTACAAGTACAAGTGTATTTCCCCGTGACTAAATCTATGGCCTTAATCTAAAAGCTCGTGGGAGTTTACCATAGGTTCTTCAACTCTGTACTACCCATTCTTTTTGTGAGCTTAAAAATTTGATATTTTCTTCAAGGTTTTTCCTTTGGCTAATCTACGATTTCGTGGTGTACATCTTATTTCCTTGTGTAGTTCTCCATATGAATAGTCCCCCCAGTATTTGAGCATTGAAGCATGAGATCTTGAACACTGGATCCGCTCCTTACTTTGACCCTTAGCTGTATCGTCTAACTTCATACAAAAATGAAACTTGAATTTTTATAGAATCAAATTCTACAATCATTTCCATTTTTATTGTTTTTTAGATTCTCTTGAATTGTTCCCTGAAAAAGGAAATACACAGGGATTCAGAGGTAACTTTTTAGATGATGAATGCTTAAGCCTTTCCATAAGAATTGTTGTAACATAGATCGAGAATAATTAAGTAGTCCGCGTGTTTTTTGGGTCTAATGTCATCATCTGGTATGGGCTTGTAACACTCTGTAAATCTGAATTAGTTGTGGATACATTAAATGAGTATTTATGTGACCGTTTAACATGTGAAGTCCTATCGGGATGAGCATGGGTGGAAAGAGTTGTTTTGGAATCAAGATCGAGAGTGAGGTGCATAAAATTCGATAAAATCGACTAAGTTTATGGGAGGTCCGTCCTATAGCCTTAGACAGTGCAAGGCCATGAAAATTCACAGACTTAGGTAGTGCGAGGCCATGAAAACTCACGGCCATAGACAGTGCTAGGGCATTAACTTTAGGGTCCCTGACAGTGCAAGACACTGTAGTTTTGGCATCTTTGATGGTGCCTTGCACAATTATTTTGGCGCCCCTGACGATGCCCCGCGCCAACGATGTTTATCCGAGCTACTTTTATTTCCTCCTCAATTTTGGGACGTGTTCACTTATTTAAAAGCCCTACCTCGTCCCCCATACCCCAAACACGAAAACCTACTCTAGAAAGGAAAGCTCTCAAGAACCTAACTTCCCCAAGGTCTCTCCATCATTCAAGGTAAGTTCTAATGATTATGAGTTAATTTCAATTCTCCAACACCTTATTAACATAGGTAAATCCTTCCAATCATTAGATATTCGATTGAGACACCATTACTGAGAAAAGAAACCCTAGAACTCGAATTCAACAGGATTGAACTTCAAAAAGGTAATGTTTGTACTCCCTAATCATTTATAGCTGTGAATTGATGAGTTCTTGGGAGAATAGTAAATGGGTTTGATAAAGAGAACCATATGAACTATGCTAGGGTTTTGGGTTGTTGACTTAAGATTGTTATAGTCATTTGGGTGGTGAGAAATGGTGTTAGTTACATCTATTTGGGATTGTAGAACCACCTAGAAGTAGTAGAATGTGAATTGGGTGAAAACAATACAATTAATAAGGGATATGAGGCTTTACGCCCAAAAAGTGTTTGATAAAATTCCTAAGTTACCAAAATATGAGCCTTAGCGCTAATACTGATTCCTCTTGATATATATTGCCATAGATTATCGTGAAAGAGACCACGAACATCGTGATTCTTTAAAAAAGGACCAGAGTTAAGGTATGTGAGGCTAACTTTCATTATGTTTAGGAATCTTTATGATTCTCCCTACATCCCATTCATTATGGCTATTACGAGTTTCCTCAGAAAGTAATCATGCCTTAATTCCATGAATAGTCATAGAACTTCTATTCTCTAGATGGCATAGTTTCATAATCGTTCAATATCCTACGAGTTTCAGTATTACAAGTCAATTTATTATGAATATATATCTCAGTCTAGTTCTATTTAGCATTCCAGTATCATGTAACTCACTATGGTTCAGTGCTTTAGTATCATGTATTATTGTATGATTCTCAGTTCTTGATTCTAAATTCCTGAATGTTGATACCTGTTTTTGGGCTTGAGGCCGTAGTTTATGCTTTATGCATATTTGGGCCTGAGGCCGTAGTTTATGCTTTATGCATCTTTGGGCCTGAGGCCGTAGTTATGTATACGTATACTTGGGCCCGAGGCTGTAGCTTGTGCACATACATATGGGGCCTGAGGTTGTTGTTCATCATTCAGAAGNCATGTTAAGGTCCAGAGTTAATTGTAATAATAATCAAGACAATCATTCGAGGATGAATGATCCCAAGGGGGAGATAATGTAATACTCCGTAAATTCGGATTAGACATGGATGTGTTAAATAAGTATTAATGTGACATTTTAGTCATGTGAAGTCCTATTGAGATGAGTACAGGTAGAAATAGTTGTTTTGGAATCAAGACGGAGAGTGAAGTACTTAAAATTTGATAGAATCAACTAAGTTTATGGGAGGTTCATCTTACCGTCTTAGACAGTGCAAGGCCATGAAAACTCACAACCTTAGACAATGCAATTGTCCAGGGCATTAACTTTAGCGCCTCTGACAGTGCAAGGCCGCGTAGTTTTGGCGCCTCTGATGGCGCCTTGAACTGTTATTTTGGCACCTCTGATGATGCCCCGCACCGAAGATATCTATCCAAGCCACTTTTATTTCTTTCTCAATTTTTGGGACGTGTATACTTATTTAAAATCTACCTCGTCCCCTACACCCCAAAACACGAAAACTTACTCTAGAAAGGGAAGCTCTCAAGAACCTAACTCCCTCAAGGTCCCTCCATCATCCAAGGTAAGTTCTAAAGATAATTCTAAGTTAATTTCAATTCTCCAACACCTTATTAACATGGTAAATCCTTTAAATCATTATATATTCGATCGAGACATCATTGTTGAGAAAAGAAATCCTAGAACTCGAATTTAAGAGGATTGAACGTCAAAAAAGTAATATTTCTACTCCCTAATCATTTATAGCTGTGAATTGATGAGTTCTTGGGAGAATAGTAAATGGGTTTGATAAAGAGAACCATATGAACTATGCTAGGGTTTTGGGTTGTTGACTTAAGATTGTTATAGTCATTTGGGTGGTGAGAAATGGTGTTAGTTACATCTATTTGGGATTGTAGAACCACCTAGAAGTAGTAGAATGTGAATTGGGTGAAAACAATACAATTAATAAGGGATATGAGGCTTTACGCCCAAAAAGTGTTTGATAAAATTCCTAAGTTACCAAAATATGAGCCTTAGCGCTAATACTGATTCCTCTTGATATATATTGCCATAGATTATCGTGAAAGAGACCACGAACATCGTGATTCTTTAAAAAAGGACCAGAGTTAAGGTATGTGAGGCTAACTTTCATTATGTTTAGGAATCTTTATGATTCTCCCTACATCCCATTCATTATGGCTATTACGAGTTTCCTCAGAAAGTAATCATGCCTTAATTCCATGAATAGTCATAGAACTTCTATTCTCTAGATGGCATAGTTTCATAATCGTTCAATATCCTACGAGTTTCAGTATTACAAGTCAATTTATTATGAATATATATCTCAGTCTAGTTCTATTTAGCATTCCAGTATCATGTAACTCACTATGGTTCAGTGCTTTAGTATCATGTATTATTGTATGATTCTCAGTTCTTGATTCTAAATTCCTGAATGTTGATACCTGTTTTTGGGCTTGAGGCCGTAGTTTATGCTTTATGCATATTTGGGCCTGAGGCCGTAGTTTATGCTTTATGCATCTTTGGGCCTGAGGCCGTAGTTATGTATACGTATACTTGGGCCCGAGGCTGTAGCTTGTGCACATACATATGGGGCCTGAGGTTGTTGTTCATCATTCAGAAGAGGGAGTATTTATATCCTTACTTCCTATGTTTATTTCAGTTATCAATTATCAGTTATCAGTTCAGTTTCAGTATTTACAGTTCTTTCTATGTTGTTTTACATACTAGTGCAATTCAAATGTACTGACGTCCCATTTTTCCTGGGGCCTAGATCTCGCGATGCAGGTAAAGATTACAGGTTGACGATTCTGGTTGCTAGGACATCTTGTATCAGCTATTGGTAAGCCCCAGTCTTTCGTGGCATTATCCCTTTTTTCAGTCTTTTTAGTATTTTAGTTACTAAGGTTTGCCAGGGACCTTGTCCCGGTAAATAGTTAGTATTTCAGTATTCTTAGAGGCTTCGTAGACTATAGTACCGTCAGTTACGTTAGCAGGATTTTATGTGTTAGCCTTGTCGGCTACTGATTTACACTTACAGACTTTTCAGTACTTTTCACCTTTTTGATATTTCAGTCAGACTCTTTAGTAGATCATCATGTTGTATATTTATATCTGTCTTACAATTACACCACTTGTTGATCCAGCTATTCAGTTGGTTCGCTCGGTCACATGCAATTAGGCACCGGGAGCCATGTTATGCCCAGGCCATGGTTCCGGGCGTGACAGAGCTAGGTTTTTGCCTATCATCTAAAATGGTTAGTAAAACTTAAATGAAAAAAGTAAAAAAAATGAACTTCTATGATACCTGACTGTATGTATTAACTTCTTCAGAAGTAGTACTTCTTCAAATGGACAAGCATTCCAATGAGATGGTAACACCTTGCCATCCATAGTTTCCAACTCATACGCTCCTTTTCCAGCAATGCCTTTAACTCTATACGGGCCTTCCCAATTCGGACTCAGCTTTCTTGCATTTGCTGTTTGTGTTGAGTGAATACTTTTTTGAAGGCAAAGTCCTCAATCTTGAAGTAGGTTTGCCTTCCTATTGTAGTACCATTCAATCCTCTTTTTTTGTGCCGCCATTAAAATTAAAGCTCCTGTCAAATCCAAGTTTATACGAAGTTCTTCTTCGTTTGACGCTTCGTTTGTTTGCGCGTACCTTGTGCTCGGTTCCCCTATCTGTACTTGTAATAACTTGGTTGATCGTTTAGATATTGTAGCACAGTTCGGCCATTTATTTCTTATTTTGTGTTCATTTGTTGTTATGTGACTTGCCAGGGTAGTTGGTTTGGTTTCGAGGATGTTTTGAAATGAATTGGGACACTTAGTCCCAATGTTGGAAGCCTAAGTTAAGATAGTTGACCGAATGTTGACTTATATGTAAACGACTCCGAAATGGAGTTTCGATGGTTTTCGATAGCTCCATATATTGTAGACTTAGGAGCATGTCATGATATTGATTTGGAGGGCTGTAGGTGATTTTGACTTGAATTGGCGAAAGTTGAAAAAATAGAAGGTTGGAGAGTTATGAAGTTTGACCCAGAGTTGACTTTGTAGATACTGGGCTCAAATTTTTGTTCTGGAAGTTAGAATAGGTCTGTTGTGTCATTTATGACTTGTATATAAAATTTGAGGTCAACCAGAGTCGGTTTGATACGTTTCGGCATCGATTATAGAAGTTGGAAATCCATTAGTTTCAATAGGCTTGAATTGGAGTGCGATTCGTGGTTTTGATGTTGTTTGATGTGATTTGAAGCCTCGAATAAGTTCATATGATTTTTTAGGATGGGTTGGTATTTTTGGAAGGGGTCCTGGGGGGCCTCGAGTGTGTTTTAGATTGAAATCGAATTGAATTTTGGAATTGTTAATTGCTGGTGAGATCAGTTCTTGTGCCACCGCACCTGCATGAATTTGGCCGCAGGGGCGGAGCCGTATATACGGCTGGCAATGTGCAGATGCGGAGGTGAGTTGGGGACTTTTGAATCGCAAATGCGAGAGGGGATCTGCAGAAGCGGAGTCACTTCTGCGAGGAGTAGTCCGCAGAAGCGAAATTTAGCAAGAGGTGAGCTGGTCAGGTGTTTCCGTAGAAGCGGATTTTTGTGCGTAGAAGGGCATCCGCAGATGCGTTTGTCACACGCAGGTGCGATGCCTGAGGTGCGATCTTCTGGCGGCAGAAGCGAAGAGGTGGAGCTTAAGTGAGTTCCGCAGATGTAGAGATATTATCGGAGAAGAGGAGATTATGATTGCAGGTGCGGTTTCGCTGGCAGAATAGATATAAACGAGGATTAGAGAATTTTCTTATTTTTGGACTTTAGGAGCTCGGATTGAGGCGATTTTTGGAGGGGTTTTCACCTAGATTGAAGAGGTAAGTGATTTTTGATCACTTTTGTCCACGTATTTTGAATACCCATTGATTATTTCACCTATTTATCATAATCTAAGTTAGAATTTGGGATTTTTGACTCATGTATTGGAGAGTAAGATTTGGGGATTTGAGGGTCAATTTGTGGCCAGAATTGGATGAGTTTTGTATGGTTGGACTCATTATTAACCGGGTGTTCGGATTTTATGAATTTTGTCAAGTTCCGAGGCGTGGGCTCGGGGTTGAATATTTATGTTAATTTTTTTAATTTGGTTAAAGAACTTAGCTTTATCGTATGTGATTGATTAATATAGTTTGTATTGATTATATTAAGTTGTTTATGGTTAGATTCGAGTCATATAGAGGCCGACTCGTGTGGCAAGGGTTTGTTATAGCATTGAGTTGCGCGCTTTAAGGTAAGTAACACTTATAAACTTGGTACCGAGGGTATGAATCCATGAATTATGTGTTATATGGTTGGTGTTGAGGTGAAGAACATACTAGGTGACGGGCGTGTGGGCGTGCACCGTGGAGTTTATGACTCGGTAGATTCGATGGTACTGTCTAGTTACCTAATCTTGTTTCTATCCATGTAACTTTGATGTGTTGGAGTAATTCAGCAGCGATTCATGTTAGAAATCCTATTTAGTCTATGTGCTTATTCTGTTGGGACCCACCAAAGTCATTATTGTTATTAAGTTAATTGCTTAAGTTGCCATTTTGTACTCAGTCATATTCATTCATTTGCATATCATATCTCAGTCTCTGTTATCATTCACTGTTACATCATGTTATCATTGTTTGAGCTGAGTGACATGAGATACGTGAGCCTGTGAGATTGGAGAGATTGATGATTGAGTTGGGGCCTGAGAGCCGTGTTGTGAGTGATGTTGTTGATTGGGCTACACGCATCAGCATGCCTTATTGGCTTTATATATATTACTATTATGGATCGGGCTGCACGCCCCAGGGCCTTATAGGCTATATCTGTTATTATGGGATTGGGCTACACGCTGCAGTAGGCCATATTGGCTTTATATTAGCTCTTGGGTAGGATCCGCCCATCTGGAGTCTGACATGCCAATAGTGAGCGCAGGTATCGTACAATGCTGAGTGATTGAGTGTGTTGAGTGGGAGTTGAGGCAAACAAATTGAGTACTCTAAGAGTGTGAGTACCTGAGGCTATCACTGTAATGCATTGCATTTGACTTGCATGTTTGACATGTAGTCATAGAGATGTAACATTTCTCATGTTAGTTGTACTTGGCATATTCGATCAGTGTTGAACTTTATTTGTTGAACTCGAAAACATGTCTACATTTCTGCACTATGTACGAATCAATTATGGAATTTCTTGAGTATTTACTTTCATTTCTCTGTTATATCTGTACTGTTATTATCTTGATTTGGACAGTACCTTTCTGAGCTCATCACCGCTTTCAGCCCAAGGTTAGCACTGTTACTTATTGAGTATATTGGGTCGATTGTACTCATACTACACTCTGCACTTCGTGTGTATCTCCAGATACATCTGGTCACGGCGGTTGCTAGACTTGGTACAATGTCTGTTTGGAGACTTTTGAGGTAGCTGCTATGACACCTGCAGAACTCGACTCTTTTTCTTTTCAGTTTATTCAGTACTGTTCTATTTTCCAGACAGTTGTATTAGATATTTAGATTGTGTTGACACTTAGTAGTTCATGTACTCGGTGACACCCGGATTTTGGGGATTTTGTAGTTGAGTCACAGTTGTTCTTATTGGTTATTTATGAGATTTTTCACTGTTAAGCCTATTAGATCATGCTTTTAATTTAAAAAGCATAGTTATTTTGTGATTGTTAGCTTGCCTAGTAATGTGATAGGCGCCATCACAACATGCAGAGATTGGGTCGTGACACTACTAGAATTACTGCTTCAGCCCCATATAGGAGCGAGAATTGGGTTTCTCTCGTGCTTATCTTTGTCGTCGTTCGGTAAGCCCATAATACCCCTGATAGTACTTTTGAGCACTTGCTTTTTTATTCTTCCAATCGCTTCTTTAGGTTGTTGATGATGACCTTGTTTGTCGACTCGAATTTACTATTAGTTACGGGGTGATAAGGTGCCGAAGTACTTCGTTTAATTTTGTGACTTTTGAAAAAATCAGTAAATTTCTCACCTACGAATTGCGGCCCAATATCGCAAATGATTTCTTTTGGGACTCCAAATCGGCATATTATATTTCTCCAAATGAAGTCCATAACTTCCTTTTGTCTGTACATGTTTAAAGGCACTTGCTTCTACCCATTTTGAGAAATAATTCATTAAAATTAACAAAAAACATTTCTTTCCCTTCATGTGAAGCAGTGGACCTACGATATCCATCCCTCATTTCATGAATGATCACGGTGATACGATTGAATGTAACAATTCTGCTGGTTGATGCATATTATTTGCATATCGTTGGCACTTATCACATCTTGCTACAAAGTTTTCTGCTTCATCTTCATTTTTGGCCAATAGTATCCTACTCTTGTTAGTGTTTTTACCAATGATCTTCCCCTGGCATGATTACCACAGTGCCCTTCGTGTACTTCTCTCATTACATATTTAGTTTGTGAAAGTCCAAGGCACCGTGCTAAAGGTCCTCCAAACATTTTTGCGATATAAATTCCCCCCTAGTAGGCAATATTGAGCAGCTTTCAATCGTAGCAATTGGAATTTCTTCTCATCCTCGGGCAAAATTCCATGCTGTAAAAGTTCATAAATTCATTTTTCCAATCCCAAGTTAAATTATTGAAATTTACCTCATTCTTGGTTTGGTCAAGGGCTGAATCAAACAAGTGTACCACAACTGCTTTTTTTGCATTTGACACATCAGCCACATATGCCAAACTTGCCAATGCATCAACTTCTGCGTTTTCCTCCCAGGGTATTTGTACAGCTTTTCAAGTCTGGAACTGCCTCAGTAATTCTCGTACCTTTTCAGATATTGCTGCATTCGTGTTTCTCTTGCCACGTAAGTTCCTTGCATTTGGTTTACTACCAGTTGCAAGTCGCTTTTGATTATGATTTGTTCAATACCAAGCTCTCTCATAAGCTCCAAAGCTGCAACCACCACTTCATACTCTGCCTCATTGTTAGTAATTGGACACCACTTTATTGCCTGCCATATGACTTCTGCTGAAGGTGGAATTAAAACAATTCCCAAACCTGCTCTTGTAATATTCTAAGAACTGTCAGCTAAGCAAGGTCCAAGTCCCCGGATTAGCTCTGATGAACACTCGTAGCACTTTTTCTGCTTCAGGAATCAGGTTCAAGCTGAAATCTGCTAGTAGCTGAGACTTTATGGCAGTTCTAGGCTGATATATAATATCATATTCACTAAGCTCTATAGCCCATTTATCTAATCTTCCTGAGAATTCTTGCTTGTGTACTATATTCCTTAGTGGAAAAGAAGTTATAACAAAAATTGGATGACACTGAAAATAAGATCGTAACTTCCTTGATGCAATAATTAATGCTAATGCAAGTTTCTATAAATGTGGGTATCACATCTCGGCATCTGATAAGGATTTACTAACGTAATAGATCGGAGACTGCTTACCTTTGTCTTCGCATACCAGTATCGCGCTTACCGCCAGTTCTGACACAGCCAGGTAAATGAGCAATCTTTCCCCATCTCTTGGCTTTGCTAACAGGGGCAATTTTTATAAGTATGACTTTAAATCCTTCAAAGCTTGTTGGAATTCGTTAGTCCATTCAAATTGATTTTGCTTTTTCAATATTGAAAAGAATTTAAAATATTTTTCTAACGATTTAGATATAAACCTTCCCAAAGCTGCTACCCCACCTGTTAATCTTTGTACCTCTTTCTTGCTCGTGAGAACATCAAGTATTTCCTCAATTGATTTGATCTACGTGGGATTCACTTCAGTACCCTTGTTAGAGACAAAAAATCCCAAGAATTTACATGATGCAACACCAAAGGGTCACTTTTCCAGGTTTAAATTCATGTTATACTTGCGGAGAATGTCGAAGGTCTCAGTCAAGTGTTGGAAATGGTCCCCTGCTTGTGCTAACTTGACCAACATATTGTCTATGTAGACCTCCATGGTTTTCCCCAAGTGAATATGAAACATTTTGGTCACCAATGTCGCTCCTGTATTTTTCAAGCCAAACGGCATGCCTTTGTAGCAATAAGTCCCCTTGTTTGTAATAAATGAGGTTTTTTCCTCATCTAAAGGATCCATCTTTATCTGATTATAACCAGAATAGGCATCTAAAAAACTTAAGAGTTCATAACCTGTGGTAGAATCAATTAACTGATCTATATGCGGTAAAGGAAATGAATCTTTAGGGCAAGCTTTATTTAAATCAGTATAATCTGCACAAACTCGCCACTTTCCATTTTCCTTTGGAACTGCGACAGTATTAGCTAACCATTTAGGGTGCTTTGCCTCTTGTATTGAACAAATTTTCAGAAGTTTTTGTACCTCATGCTAGATTGCTTGATTTTTAAATGCCTCTTGCTTTCTTTTCTTCTGTTTGACAGGTGGGTACAATGGGTCCTCATTTAGCTTGTGAGTCAATACCTTTGGTATATCTGTCATGTATGAATGCGATCAAGCAAAGTATTCTGCATTAGCACGTAAAAATTCAATTAACTTACCTTTGATTTCCAGGCTCAAGTTTGCTCCGACGTAAACTTTTTTGTTAGGCCAGTGAACGAATAATATAATAGCTTCAGGCTCCTCTGTGGTTGTTTTTCATATTCTCGTTTTCCTCTGGTTCTTGAATTGTATCACGTCTCGAATCTAAATCAGCTTGACCTATCGGGCTTCCAGTTGAGGTTTGCATTAAATTATCCTCAACTGAGTTCTTTAATTGCTATTTTTGACCTCCGTCCTCGGATGCTGCATTTGCGATCACCACTGAATTGATATCTCGTGATGCCTGTTGATCTCCCCAGATTTGTCGGATTCCCAATTGTGATGGGAGTTTAATGACTTGATGCAATGTTGACGAGACCGCATCTATATCATGAATCCACGGTCTTCCCAAAATTATGTTATAGGCCATGTTGGCATCTACTACCTGGAATTTAGTGTCTTTGATTACTCCTTCTGCAAATGTTGCCAATACAACTTCTCCTTTTGTGACAACACTTGAATTCTTGAACTTGGACAATGATCGTACTTTTGGTACGATTCGATCATTCGCTTGCATCTCCTTCACCACCCTAAGTAGGATGATATTTACTAAGCTACCCTGGTCAATAAACACTCATTTAGCATTAGTATCATGTACAGGCAGAGATATTACCAGGGCATCATATAAGAAATTATCAGGCCGTCTGCGTCTTCATCATCGAACACTATGCCGTCCCATTCCAAAACTTGGGGAACCCTTTTCCCGTGGGTAACGGTAACCTTGGATGTCTTTCTTGCAGCTGTGTATGTTAACCCATTAACTTCTTTTCCCCCCATTTATGACATTTACCATTTAAGACGGGGGCTTTGATGGTTCTTGTCTGCTTTTCATGTAAGACTATTTTCCTTTCTCACTAAGAAAATCAGTAAGATAGCCTTGCTTCAATAGATATTCAACTCCCCCTTGTAAGAGCCTGCAATCTACTGTTCTATAGCCATGAGCGCTGTGAAACTAGCACCAAATTCCTGATTCCTTTTGCTAGGATCTGACCTCTGTTCTTTCGGCCAGCGTACCTTATCGCGTATTCATCTCAGAACAACCACAAATTCGGATGTACTGACATTGAAACTGTAATCTCCTATTTTTTATTGAGAGTTTGAATCGTTGCCTCTTGTGTCCTGTTCCCTTTTGAATCAGGAAGAGGAACTCGTCTCCTTTTGTCTTTATCTTGAATCAAACCATGCATGTTCTATTCGCAACTTCGTCCTGTATCGATCATACATGTCGTTCCAAGTAGTTGCAGGAAACTCCCGCAAACTCCCTTTCAAATTACTTGCGAATGTCGTAGCCGCGCAGTTATCAGGGACTCGTGGCATCATCATCCTCTCATGTTGGAATCTATCTACAAATTCCAACAACAACTCCGTGCTTTCCTGTTTAACTTTGAAGATATCTTCCATCCTTTTTTCTGCTTTTTGGGCCCCTAAGTGTGCTTTTTTAAATGAATCTGCAAGCTCAGCAAAAGAGTCAATAGAGTTTTTGGGTAAGAGTGAGTACCATGTTAACGCCCTTTCGTGAGAGTTTCGCCAAACTTTTTGACCAAGACTGATTCAATTTTCCTGCTTGGTTAAATCATTGCCTTTGACCCTTGTGGTGAATGCAGTAACGTGATCTCGTGGGTCGAAAATCCTATAATATTTAGGGATATCAGGCATTTTAAACTTTTTTGGAATTAGTAAAGGTGCTACAGTTGGCTTCTAGGGCTGCTCTGAATATTTGTCTATATCCACACCCTTGATTATTGGAGGCACGCTAGGTATTATCACTATCCACTCGTTTTTCTCCTTGAGCTGTTTCTTCAAAGTTAGTACTAAACTTTGTAAGTTGGAATTATTCGGTGTACCTGATCCTCCATATCTGGATTCTTGTGGTATTTCTCCACTTCCTGAATTATCAAACCATGAAAGCAGATTTTCCAGGGTGGTATTTACTGGTGGAGGAATATGCACAACTTTGGGCAATCCACTCGCAAAAGCCCGCAGTGCTTCATTCACGTGTTGTGGAATCAACTGCTTTAAAGTATTTTGCTCGTTCGATTGTTCGCTCACTTGTTTCCCATCAGTACGAGTAACAGACCTTTCAGGTGAACTTTCTCGTGAATGCTGCGGAGTGGCTGTGGGTGTGTGATGTGGTGGAGTTCTGCCTTGTTGACCTCTCCCACCCACCTGATCAATTTCGTTAGCAGTAGACATGTTTTATTACTAAAAGATAAAATTTGAAAAGTGAACAGATTATCAGATCCCTGGTAACAGAACCAATTTGTTTAACCCCAAATAGTTTTTGTAGTCAAAGCTAATATCAAAGTGAATCGGGCTACTGATAACCAAATTTACTTCACTTTCTTAGAAATGAAGAAATAAAACAAATAATTGAAATAATAAGTAAATGAATGAAAGATTATTGTTGATTGCTAATTTCTCCCAGAATTGCGGATTGAAATCTTGAATCAAGTAAAATAAAAGATTGATTGCATATATTCAAAGATATTCAGATGATCGTAGAAAATGAGGTAACGGTCCTTACATAAGAATACACAATTTTAAAGGTTTTCTTACGTAATTCTGACCCATTATTGACATTAATTTCCTTAATTACCCATTTCTAAATTTTCTTGTAACGGTTATGGTAAGAATAGAGGATTGTGCATAATCAAAGCTAATGCTGATTTCCTTTCCATATTTGCAACCAAATCATGAATCTTCCTCTTTTATGGTCTTCATGCATCTCGTGCCTATTTCCTTTTTTCAAATGTCAGATTTAGTACATTCTATGATAAAGCACCGTGGGTATTTTATCTGCGCCTTTCTATCTTTCTTTATTGACCCAATTATAAGTGCCACTTATCACATCGCTGCTGGTCTACGCGTCATGCCGTTTTTCTACCAATGCAATATTGTGTAATTTACTACTATTGTGCCTTGTTTAGAACTTGAGGCTTATGATATTGATTTGAAAATAGAAGCATGTAGTATAGAGATATACACATACACATGTCGGCATCTACATATATATGTTTTCCTTTCTTCGTAGAGAAACTTACATGAATATGCCAGTTTAGGACGAGTTTTGAGATTTAACTAAATTTATTGCTTTCGGCTTCAATTTTATAGGCAAAATTATGTTGGGTGAATATATTTGGAACATCTTTATTTTTTTACCCCGTTAAAAAAGTTTTGAAAAAGTAACCCAACACTAGAATTTTGAAGCGCTAGGAGTCCCGACGATCACTAGAAATTTTAGTCGCAATGCAAGAAAAATTCCGGTGATCGATCAAAATTTATGCCAATTCTTGTGATCATCATAAGCACTAAAATCCTGAGGATTAACATAATCATTAGGATTTTTGACCAACAAAGTTCAACCAGGCACAACTTTTGCAATATACACCTTCCGATATTAGACAATTCCAAATTACAACATAACTAATGTTCGGCCAAGAATGTATATATTTAACAATTATTGCCTCACATTCTAGTACTTTTAATCATCTTTTGAGTATTAATATATCTATTACCTTATGCTGAATATTATATTTTTAACTGTGTTGGAATAAACTGAAGTGAAGATGAAGAAATTTGAAGTAAAATTGAATAAAATGTGCAAGAAAAAGAAAGAATATAAAATAAGGAACAAAGGGGGGGACACCCTTTTGTGTTTGCCCCCCCAAGTGTAAGACAAAAGAAAAGGGAAATGCAACTGAAAGCAAGCAATTGGAATGGAAATTGCAAATGGTCACTGGTTTCAGTGTCAGGCCAGCGCGGCCTCAACCCTGCGTTGCGAGATTTTTCCTATTTCGTTCGGAACAAGGTTATTTCGGTCCTACACGGTCCCAAGTCATAAAAAAAGGGGTCCAAACCTAATTTGGAAGGGCTCTAACATATTTTTTTGGAGGAGAACACGCCACTTTGGAGGGGAGAACATAAACCACGCTTGGAGCAGGCTTCTAATGAGTTTTTCTTCTCTTCTCTTCCTTTAGTCTCATAGTTTATTAGTTCTAGAGTGGTGAGGTGCTACATGAATGTTGTAGTTTGAAGCTTGAATTTTTTTTGTTATTTTATGGTATTGGTTTATTTATTTGATTTTATGCTTAATTATTTGATTGCTTGATTACCAATTGAATACTATCTAAGAATCTAGGATTCAACTCGGGAGAGGAAATTTTAGATTGCTTATAAGATTGAGTAGATCCAGATCTTGAACCTGAGTACAAGGAACAGATTTGCGGTTAGGACAGAGATATAGCTAATCGCGTTGCTTGGTTACTATACGGGAAATATTAATGCATTTTAGTTAATCCTAATTCCATAGGAATGTAGGCGTTATGTTGGCTTGAATAGGCGAGTAGTACTTCAGGAGAATACTACGAGCAATATTAACCCTGTCAACCAATAAACCAAATAAATTAATTAGAAAATTTACATGAAAGACTCAACGAGATTGTTACTGGAATATTCTCTTCCATTGAATTCATCTCTAAGATTGCCAATTTATTCTCTGTAATCGCTTAGTTTGCTATTCTAGATTAGTTTTAGTTAAATATTCATACTTTAGAAAATTTCTTGAATAGATTAATTGTCTTAGTTTAATTTAGCAAATAGTTAATCACAAATCCATGTGGGTACGATATCTGGACTAATAATCCTATATTACATATATGATCACGTATACTTGCGTGAGCGTTTGGGAGCAATAAGTTTTTGGTGTCGTTGCTGGGGACTTAGAAATTAACTATTTTACTAGATTAGATTTTTACTTTTTGTCTATTCAAGTTTTTTTTTTTTTTAAATTTTAGCTTAGTTTAATATTTCGTTATCTTTGTTGATATGGCATCTTGGAATGAGAATTGGTCGAATACTGATTATTCTTATTTGGTGATCCTTGTCCATATTATGGAGGACCGCACCTGTAGAAAAATTGTGAGACTATTTCGGGGAGCGAGTTGGGTGCACCATCTCAATCTTTTGCATGGAATTTTTTAATTTATGTGGTGGTCAAGGTGGCTATTGGGATGATTTTCCTAATTCTTATTATCCTTCTCCGATGTCACGACCCAATTTCTCCTACAGGCCGTAATGGCACCCAATGTCGCTGCTAGGCAAGCCAACGGCAAACTAGTCATGTGTTTATTCTTTTAATAATTTCAAAGTAGTTGATTTTTATTTATTAAGTAGATGAGAAGTGAAAAATTATAGTAAAGTAATGCGTAAACTAATGAAAGAGCAAATACGGTGAAACAAATACTCAAAACCATAAAGTGTCTACTAGCATGTTTCCAAGATCCGGTGTCATAAGTGGATGAGCAACTAGTAGAATATACATAACACCTATGCTACTGTCTGAAATGAGATAGACAGAAAGTAAATACAAAAGAGCGACTGTGGATGCTGCAGAACAGACTCAGCGAGCAGCTCACCACTCTGCCTCAGGGTAACGGGGGTGCGGGCCTGAATGAATGCCAGATGCACCTGCCTCAGATCCTGCACGATTAGTGCAGAAGTGTAACATAATAAACATGTACTCAGTAAGTACCCAGTCTAACCTTGAAGAAGTAGTGAGAAGGGGTCGATATCGACACATACTATGGGCCAACAAATAAAATACAGGAATTCTAAATAGGCGTGGAATACGTGAATAATAAAAATAACACCCTAGAAAGCAGTGAAAAATGATTCTTTAAATGATAATCAATTTAAGAAACCTCCAACTGACACGTACTAACCCCAACAAATTTCGGACCAATAAATAAATTATAATCTCTCAAGTCATAAATAAAATATCAAGTATAATCGGGCTCCGAGGATTATTACGCACGATTTATGCCAAGGTCGTACAGCCCGAACCATAGGTGCATCTATTGTACCGCCGAGGCGCTCTACCCGCTCCATAAGAAGAGAGAATACTCTACGAACATCCGATTTAAAAGCTATCACAAGACTAGTACACAAGGAAGCGCAGTTTCTATTGACGGTCAAGTAACCCGCCAAAACTCAAAATAAGTGAAATTCGTTCTTTACGAATCCTTTATCAAGTTTCCATATAATTTAAGCACTTAAATTAACAAGTAGAGTGCAAACAATACAAGTATTTCATGATTGGGTCGTAAAACTACCGGGACTTAAGCGTGATTTGTAGCTACGCATGGACTCTCGTCACCTCGTGCGAACGTAGCCCCCACAATTAGAAGAAAATAGTAATTTAAAACACCTATGGGGTAAATTCCTCTTACAAGGTTAGGCAAGAGACTTACCTCGTCCCAAAGCTCACTTTTCTACCCACAAATTCACTCTAAAGCCTCAACTTAGTGTCGAACAATCCGAAGCTAGCCAAATATTATATAAATTAATAAATATACACTCACAAGTTCATAATTTAGCTATTGAGTAATTACCCAACACAAGTTGGAAGATTCTTAAAATTCAACCCCGGGCCCACGTGCTTGGATTCCTGAAATTTTTGAAGATAAATGTTACCCATAACTCACGAACTCAAATATATAATTTCTACCTAATTCCATAATCATTTACGTAGTTAAATCCCATTTTTATTAAAACCTTGAATTTTTAACAAAACCCATGATTTCAACGATTTACATGTGAAGAATCTACCCAACATCTGCGTATTAATCTAACATCATGTAGGAATTACTTAACTCACGATGATAGCTGAAAATCCCCTCTCCAAGAGCTCCAAAGTCGACCTCTCTAAGTGCAAAATGGGGAAAAAGAGCCTAAGTCCGCATTTAATGAACCTTACCACCTCCAGCGATCCGCACCTACGGCAGCTTCGGCGCTTCTGCGAGGCCGCTCCTACGGGCAGTTGTCCGCTTCTACGGAACACGCGCGACCCAGCAATGGTCGCATCTGTGGAAATACACCGCACCTGGGAGCCCGCTTCTGCGGCTCGCCTCGTGTACCTGCGACCTTGCCATGCTGCCTCCCTCCGCGCCTACAATCCCCTCATCGCAGAAACGACTCTGCTTCTGCAGACATTGGCCAGTCCACTCCCAGCCACTCCTGCCCTCATTGGCTTGCACCTGCGAGCTCGCACCTGCGGCTAGCTCCTTCCAGGTGCGAATGCACCAGACATGCTGCTGCTTCAGCCACGGTTCCAAGTTCAACCATGTTCCGCCCATCGTTCGAATAGCACTCGAGGCCCTCTAGGCCTCGTCGAAACATACCAACAAGTTCGAAATCATAAAACGGAATCGCTCGAACCCTCAGGACATGTAAAACAACACCAAAACTAAGGATTACTCTCTAAACCAAATCAAATCAACTTATGAACTTCAAGCTCTTCCAACTTACTCTGAACGCGCCGAATCATACATAAATACCCGGAACGACACCAAATTTTGCGTGCAAGTCACAAATCACCATATAGAACTATTCCTTGGTTCCAAATACCAATCCTAGCTCGATAACACCAAAACTTACTTTAAGTTTAAAGAACTTGAAAACCTTAAGTGCGCCAACTTTCAACATTAAGCGCCGAAATGCTCATGGGTAATCCAAAACCCGATCCGAACACACGCCCAAGTCCAAAATCATCATACGAACCTATTGGGATCATCAATCCCGGTTCTAAGGTCATTTTCTCAAAACGTGGACTCAAGTCAAACTTAACAATTATAAGCCACTATTAAGGAACCAAGTGTTCCGATTTCAACCCGCACCCTTCCAAATCCAAACTAACCATCTCTGCAGGTTATAAAATTGTAAAATCACATACGGGGAGTCTTATCTAGGGGCAACGATCTAGAAAGAAAAATGACCGATCGGGTCGTTACTCCACCTCTTAAACAAATGTTCGTCCTCGAATGGGTCTAGGATCATACTTGGAGGGCTGAATAGGTGTTGGTATCTGTTCTGCATGTCCTCCTCAGTTTCCTAAGTCGCGTTCTCGACTGGTTGAATCCTCCACCGAACCTTTACCGCAGAAATCTTCTTGGACCTCAACTGGCGAACCTGCTTGTCAACAATGGCAACTGGCTCCTCCTCATAACCCAGGCTCTCATCTAGCTGAACCGTGCTGTAGTCTGACACATGTGACCTGTCCGCATGATACCTCTGGAGCATAGACACATGGAAGACCGGATAAAGTCCCGATAGACTGAGAGGCAAAGCAAGCTCATAGGCAACCTCCCCAATTCGCCTCAACACCTCAAATGAACCTATGAACCATGGGCTCAGCTTGCCCTTCTTCCCAAACCTCATGATCCTCTTCATCGATGAAACTTTCAAGAGAACCTTCTTGCCCACTATAAATGATAGATCACGCTCCTTTTGATCCGCGTAACTCTTTTGTCTGGACTGTGCTGTGCGAAGTCGTTCTTGAATCAACTTTACCTTCTCCAAGGCATCCTTCACCAAATCAGTACCATATAGCTTAGCCTCGTCGGGCTCAAACCAATTGGTGAACGTCACCTCCGACCATATAAAGCCTCAAATGGAGCCATCTCGATGCTGGACTGATAACTATTGTTGTAAGCAAACTCGGCCAAGGTAAGAATCTATCCCACTGACCTATGAAGTCAATGACATATGCTTTGAGTATATCCTCCAGAATCTAAACTGTCCCGTCGGTCTACTGATGAAGCTATGCTGAGCTCTACCTGGTACCCAACTCGCTTTGAACTGCTCTCTAGAAGTGCGAAGTAAACGAAGGGCCTCTATCTGATATGACGGAAACAGGCATATCATGCAACTAGAAAATCTCCTAATGTAAATCTGGGCCAATCTCTCGGAAGAATACGTAGTCACGACCAGAATAAAGTGTGCCAACTTAGTCAACCTGTCGATAATGACCCAAACTGCATCAAACTTTCTCAAAGTCTGCGGCAACCCAACCATGAAGTCCGTAGTAATGCGCTCCCATTTCCACTCAGGTATAACCATCTGCTGAAGTACTCCACCTGGCCTCCGGTGCTCATACTTGACCTGTTGGAAATTGAGACATCTCACCACATACTCAACTACGTCCTTCTTCATCCGCCGCCTCCAATAATGCTGCCTTAGGTCGTGATACATCTTTGTAGCCCCTAGATGAATAGAGTACCGAGAATTGTGTGCCTGCTCTAGAATCATTTCCCTCACGCCATCAATATTAGGAACACATAGGCAATCCTGGAGCCGCAAAACACCATCCTCACAGATAGTAACCTCCTTGGAACCACCCTATAGTACCATCTCCCTAAGAACCAACAAGTGCGGATCGTTGTAATGACGAGCCTTAATCTGCTCGAATAGGGAAGATTGAGCCACCATGCACGCAAGAACTCAAATAGGCTACGAAATATCCAACCTCACAAGTCTGTTGGCTAAGGACTGAATGTCCAAGCCAATGGCGTCTCCTCTGCTGAAATAAATGCCAAACTGCCCATACTCTCAGCATTTATGCTCAAGGCATCCGCAACCACATTCTCCTTCCCCGGATGATAAAGGATGGTAATATCATAGTCCTTTAGTAACTCAAGCCACCTGCTCTGCCTCAAATTAAGATCCCTCTATTTGAACAAATGCTGCATGCTACGATGATTGGTGTAAACCTCACAAGATACCCCATAAATATAATGCCTCCAGATCTTAAGAGCATGAATTATCGCAGCCAACTCCAAATCATGTACGGGATAATTCTTCTCTTGGGGCTTCAGCTGACATGAAGAATATGCAATAACTCGCCCCTCCTACATCAATACAAAACCCAGGCCTACGTGTGAAGCGTCGCAGTAATATACCATATACATCCCTGAACCGGAAGGCAACACTAACACCAGTGCTGTAGTCAATGCGGTCTTGAGCTTCTGAAAGCTCGCCTCACAATCATTGGATCATCAGAATGGAGCACCCTTCTGGTTCAATCTAGTCAAAGGTGCTGCAATAGATGAGAAGCCCTCCACAAACAGGCGATAATAACCTGCTAACCCCAAGAAGCTCTTGATCTCGGTCGCTATGGTAGGACGAGGCCAACTCAGAACTGCCTCGATCTTCCTGGGATCTACCTTAATACCCTCACATGATACAACATGCCCCAAGAATGCCATGGAATCTAACCAGAACTCGCACTTAGAGAACTTAGCATATAGCTTCTGTTCCCACAGGGTCTGAAGCACAACTCTCAAATGGTGCTCGTGCTCCTCCATGCTACGCGAGTAGATCAATATGTCATCAATGAAGACAATGCAAACGAGTCAATATATGGCTTGAACACCTAGTACATCAAATCCATAAATGCCGTCAGGGCATTGGTAAAGCCGAAGGACATCACTAGAAACTCAATAATGGTCATATCTAATCTGGAAAGTCGTCTTCGGAACATCCGAATGACGAATCTTCAACTGATGATACCCTAATCTCAAGTCGATCTTAGAGAACACCCTGGCACCCTGCAACTGGTCAAACAAATCATCAATATACAGCAATGGGTATTTGTTCTTAATGGTAACTTTGTTCAACTGGCGATAATCAACGCACATCCGCATAGTCCCATCCTTCTTCTTCAAGAACAACACCTGTGCTCCCTAAGGCCACACACTCGGTCTGACGAACCCTTTTGCTAGCAACTCCTCAAGCTGTTCTTTCAAATCCTTCAACTCTTTCAGAGCCATGTGGTATGGTGGAATGGAGATAGGCTGGGTACCTGGAACTGAATCAATACAGAAATCAATATCACGATCTGGTGGCATGCCTAGTAGATCAGAAGGAAACACATTGGAGAATTCCCGAACCATGGGCACTGAATCAATCGCTGGAGTCTCTGCAACCGTATCCCAAAAATAAGCTAGATAAGCCAAGAATTCCTTCTCGACTATGTTTCGAGCCTTTAGAAAAGAGATAGCCCAACTAGATGCACTGATTGATGAACCCTTCCAATCAAATCTAGGCAACTCTAGGATCGCCTAGGTAACAGTCTTGGCATGGAAATCATGGACGGCATGATATGGAGATAACCAGTCCATGCCCAGGATGACCTCAAAGTCAGTCATATCGAGCAACAGAAGATCCGCTCTAGTCTCATAACCACAGAAATCACGATACAGGACCGATAAATCCAATCCACAACAACAGAATCGCCCACTGGCGTGGATACATATAAAGAAGTACCTAAGGACTCTCAAGGAACACCCAGAAAATGAGCAAACAGAGATGAAACATATGAATATGTAGACACTGGATCAAATAGTACCGAAGTATCCCTATCATAGACAGAGATAATACCTGTGATCATGGCATCTGAGGCTACCACATCTGGTATGGCAGGAAAAGCATAGAACGTAGCTGCAGAGCCACCTAATTGGCCTCCACCTCTAGGACGGCCCCTACCCACCTGCCCTCCGCCTCTGGGCGGCCGGACAGTTGGTGCTGAAATCATATGCTGATGACCCTGTAGTACTGCCTTGCCCCGAAGCCTGGGGCAGAATATCCTCACATGAGCAAGATCCCCGTACTCGAAACAACCTCTCGGCGCAGAAAATGACTGACCCTGAGTCTGACTCTGGGGACCTGAACCCCCATTGGAGGAACCCTAAATAATTGGTGGACGGTAGGAGCTATCCGGAATGGCGCTGAAATAGGACCGCACTGGAGCGCTTTGAGAAGGCCGAGGTGCTAGATTAGGTGGGCCTGCTAGACTGACCCCTCACAAACTGACCTCTGCCCTTAGACGGAGCACCACAGAACCCTCCAGAATATCGAAACCGCTTGTCCCTTGGCATCTGCTCTCGGCCCCGCTTACGAACACCCTTGACCCTCTGAGCTATCTCCAAAACCTGCCCGTACGGAGTCCCTATCTCAACCTCTCGGGCCATAGTGGCCTGAATACCAGAGTGCAAACCCACAACAAACCTCCGCACGCTCTCAGCATCGGTAGGGAGTATGATAAGTGCATGGTGGGACAACTCAGAGATTCTCACCCCATAGTAGGTCACTGACATCTGACCCTACTGGAGTTACTCAAACTGACCCCGCAACTCTTCCCTCTGAGATGGTGGAAGATACCTCTCCAGAAAGAGACGTGTGAACTGGTCCCAAGTCAAGGGAGGAGAACCTGCTGGTGTGCCGAGAAGATAGGACTGCCACCATATACGGGCCCGTCCTCTAGCTGAAAGGTGGTAAATTCCACTCCATGGGACTCTAATATCCTCATGTTGTGTAGTCTATCCCTGCAATGATCAATAAAATTCTGGGGGTCCTCATGTCGCTCACCTCCAAAGGTAGGAGGATGTAGCCTGGTCCATCTATCCAATAGCTTCTGCGGCAGTGTTACTGCCCTTTGTTTCCTGCCACTCTTACTTTTAGGTATGGACATTGAATCTTATCATTGTTGATCAGTCTTCTACTGTGTACGCCCAAATCATCAAAACAGTAACATTCCATAGGTCCATAGTCCAGAGCATAATTTGCCAGATGGTCTGCCATTTTGTTGCGTTCTCTGAGTTTGTGTGTTACTGTTATATTGCATCTTGCTATCAATTCTTTGATCTCTGCATACCAATTCCTGTATTACCAAGGAAATACCCGCACACTTTGTTTGCAGCATATGATGTGAAGAAAAGATGCTGTCTTGTTTCTTCTTGTGGCTCTGCACAGCACCAGCATTTAGAGGCCATGTGGTAGCCCGGTTTTTACCAAGAAGTCATCAAGTGGTATTCTATTTCTCAACAATTTCCACATGAAAAACGCAACCTTGAATGACAGTCCTTTCACCCAAATGTTCCTGTAAGCATTATGAGGATGCTGCCTCTTTCTCAAATATTCCCAAGCTGATTTAACAGTGAAGTCACCTCTGGTTTCTGGCATCCATACTGGTTTATCAAGTGCATCAGTGGAGGCTGGTGGTTTAATGTTCTCCAGTATGTGTGCAGCAAGTTCAATTGGCAGTATCTCTCTGATCTTCTCCTTATCCCAGTGACCTCCATACATCATATCCTGAATGTTTTGTATAGTTTCATCACATATAAAATCAGGTGGGGTGACAAAATATAAAGCTCCCAGTCCAGTCCAGTTTTCAAACCAGAATAAAGAAGATCCCATCTTAGGTTGCCAACAGATTTGGTGTTCTATAATGTTTCTGCAGTCAATCATTTTCCTCCATATGTGAGATCCACCTCTCCATGGAACTATTATAGGGTTGAGTTTTGTGCAGTATTTTTGGCTCATAAATGCACTCCACAGACTTGGTTTTGTTCTAAAGTTCCACCATAGCTTGCAAAATAATGCTGTACACATGTCATGTAGGGATCTGAACCTTGCACCACCTTCCTGACATGGCAAGCATAAGGTGCTCCATGACGCCCAGTGCCTGCTTGGGTTTCCCACAGAGTTACACCAGAAGAATTGTGCAATTATCTTGTGTAGTTTATTGATCACACAGGCTAGAGGGTTTACTGCAGAGAGGAGGTGTATAGGCATGCTTTGTAACACATGTGTAATAAGCACTGCCCTTCCCCCTATGGAGAGTAGTTTCCCTTTCCAGTGTTGCAGTTTATCCATCACCTTTTGTATGAGATCTTGGTACTAATCTATATTCATCCTCTTGTAGAAGACTGGATACTAAAGGTAAGTAAAAGGGAAATCTTGCCTCAGTATTCCTGTGATTCTTTGCACTTTATCAATTACCTGTGTTGAGGTGGAATGATGCATATAGACAGCAAACTTGCTCTTGTTTATCAGTTGTCCTGAAGCATTTTCATAGTCAGTCTGCACTTTCATTATCAGCTGTAGTGAAGTGGCATCTGATGAGGAAAAGATGATGGTATCATCAGCACATGCTAAGTGGTTTATCTTCGGACTCCATTTAGGCAATCCAAATCCACAAAAATATAGATTGGAGTGTAGAGCATTGAGTCCTCTAGACATACCCTCTGCTACCAGTATAAAGAGGGCAGGTGACAGAGGGTCATCTTGCTTGACTCCCCTTGTGGATTTAATGAAACCATGTGGCTCTCCATTGATCAGTACATAGTACCAATTGTTTGTCACAATCCCATGTATCATGCTAATGAATCTCTCCTCAAATCCCATCTTCCTCAGAACCTTTGTCAAGAAGAGCCATGACAATCTATCATATGCTTTTGTCATGTCCAGTTTGAGTACCACATTTGGACCTACTTTAGTTCTCAAGCGAATGAGGAGATTATTTGAGTGATTTTCTGTGCTATATTCTCTTAGTTGTAGTACTCTTTCTTAGTATAGTGGTTTTTGTACCAAAAAAAAAAAGCAAAGAAATGAAAAAGAAAAAAAATCAAAAAATTAAACTTTTCCCGACAATGGATCTTGTGGACAACATTTTTGAGGGATTAAGGTTCAATGAAAAAATATCCAAAAATATTTTCTTTTTGTTCTAATTAGTTTTAGTTAGGTATTAATCCCCCTTGGTTTTTCTTTTTGCATCGGTTCTTTTCAGGAGATGTGACTTGAATCGGATAAACTTTTTAATTTTTAAGATTAGATTTTTTTAGGAGTAGTAAAATAGGGAGAAGAAAAACCTTTGTGACTTGTTTAATAATAACATTTTTAGGCCTCAACTTGAGTAGTAATTTCCTCTGAGTGCTTGAGTAATGAATAAAATAGCAGACCTTCTGATACCTAAGTTCAAGATTGTGACTCTGTGTATTTGCTTATTCTTATTCTGTCGTTCACTATGATCATGTTTGTCTTAGAGTAGAATTGATCCATCGTGATTAATACTTGTGCCATGTGGGCTGAGAAATTCTTACATATATTTCATGTTTTGCAACTTATTCTAGAACTTGCTCTGCATGTTATTGAAGAAAAATAAAAGTGTTTCTCTTTTTACAAGTTGATCATAGGCTTTCTTTGATATTTCTTGTGAATTTTAGCCTTTTCAGATATAGTACCACTAGTTATCCCTTTGAACCCGTAGTCGTTTATTTGGAAGCCGTATTTTTGCCTTGATTTTCTTGTTGAATCCTTAGTTTTTGTACCCTGCTTCCTTGAGCATTATTGCTTAGACTGTGGTCTTAATTTATAAATTTGAAGAAAGGGTGATTAAGTAAAACATGGTGACCAACAATAGCTGAAAAGTGATGAAAAGGCCATCTTGAAAAGAATGTGGCATAAAAAAACAGAGAAAGAAAAAGAATTGCTTTGAAAAAATTGAAACTTTCCTGACATAAGGGAAATACTTGTGAAATATTTGATTTTCTTTTACTTGCAACTCATCATCTTTTAGAGTAAGTTTTGGGAATTCTTACCCTAATGAGAAATGGAGAGAACTAGATACTCTATGATCGTCATAGAGTTTATAACACACTCTGTGATGATATTACATATGATAATACTTAAAAAATGATAGAATAAAACAAGGTAGAAATACGAATCTTGCCCATTCTTCTTCAAGCTTGTGAGTTCTTCAACTTGTAGCTCCTTATCTTCCTCTTCTGACTTCAAGAAATCTTCAAACTTCATAACTTCTTCTTGGATGTATTTGATCTTTTGGAGATGGTAGGGGCAGCCCCCTTTCCCTTTGCAACCCTCATCGGGAGTTGCCTAATGGCAGCCCCTTGTGTTATCTTACTATCCCAAATATGTTGCCTCTCATGTGTCTTCTTCTTGCTTTTGTTGGAATCACTTCTCAAGTGTCTAGGTGAAAGATCTCCTTCCCTAGTTACATTTTCAAAGCTTGCATCTAGATGTTCTTTCTCTTCCCTTTCTTCATTGAAACCTTGACCCAGATCTAAAGAGAGAGGGCTGAAAATAAAACTAAGAGATGAAAATAATGGGTGATGAAGTCTAAAAATTCAAAGTGCTACCCATCCCCTAGCCAACATTACAACCCATTAAATTCATATTTGATTCTATTCGAGCATACTTAATTAGTAGAAATGTACATAATGGGCAAGCCTGTGGTTCTTTGTGCATACATGTGAATTTTTTTATGAGTGCAAGAGTTGTTCTTTGATGCTAAGTCCTTAAATTGTGTTCATTCTTTGATTTAAGTGTATGGACTGTTTATTCTTGTGAGGGCACTTGTTTCATGATAGATAGGTCGTGTTATTAGCTTTATTTGACAGAGTAGGTGAGAGATCTTAAATTTGGTGACTTAGACTCCCTCTCTGAGGTTAGGAGGTTAGAAGTTTTTTGTTAGTTTGTGACTTGTATATCTTTCACGATGACCAGAAAGTGTATATCTGATGGTTTGAGTTGCTATAGGGCATAATTTTTAGTATCAATTGAAGTGGTGGTGCTTCTAGGCTTGATTTATTGAGAGTGATTTTAGAGCTTACTCGAGGACGAGCACGAGTTTAAGTGTGGGGTGGTGATGTTCAGCCAAAAATATAGATATTTAATCATTATTGCCTCACATTCTAGTAATTTTAATTATCTTTCGAGTATTAATTATATTACTTTATGCTTAATATTATATTTTAATTGTGTAGGAATAAAGCGGTGTGAAGATGAAGAGATTTGGAGCAAAATTGAATTAAACGCGAAAGAAAAAAATAAAATAAAAGAATATAAAATAAGGAGACAAAGGGGGACACCCTTTGGTGTTTGTCCCCCAAGTGTAAGACAAAAGAAAAGAGAAATACAATTGAAAGCAAGGAATTGGAATTGAAATTGCAAATCGTCAATAGTCAAGCATGTCGCGGTGGCCCAGGCCCTGCGTTGCGGGATTTTTCCTATTTCACCCGGGAAAAGGTTATTTCGGACCTACATGGTCCCAACTCATATAAAAGGGGTTTGAAACCTAATTTGGAGGGGATCTAACATATTTTATGGAGGAGAACACGCCACTTTGGAGGGGAGAACATAAACCACGCTTGGAGGAGGCTTCTAACTAGTTTGTCTTCTCTTCTCTTCCTTTAATCTCATAGTTTATTAGTTCTAGAGTTGTGGGGTGCTACATGAACGTTGTAGTTTGAAGCTTGAATTATTCTTGTTATTTTATCGTATTGGTTTATTTATTCAATATTAAGCTTAATTATTTGATTGCTTGATCACCAATTGAATACTATCTACGAATCTAAGATTGAACTTGGGAGAGAGAATTTTAAATTGCATATAAGATTGAGTAGGTCGAGATCTTGAACCTGAGTATAGGAAATGGATTTGCGTTTAGGATAGGGATATACCTAATCACGTTGCTTGGTTACTATTCAGGAATTATTAATGCGTTCTTGTTAATTCTAATTCTATAGGAATATAGGTGTTAGATTAGCTTGAATAGGCGAGTAGTACTTCGGGAGAATGCTACGAGTAATATTAACCCTGTCAATCAATAAACCAAATAAATTAATTAGACAATTTAAGTGGAGGATTCAACGGGCTTGTTAGCTAACTAATAGCTTTGGAATATTCACTCCCATTGAATTCATCTTTAAGATTCCGACTTATTTTTTGTAATCGCTTAGTTTGCTACTCTAGATTAGTTTTAGTTAAATATTCATACTTCAAAAAAATCTCTTGAATAGATTAATTGTCTTAGTTTAATTTAGTAAATAGTTAATCATAAGTCTCTGTGGGTACGATATATGGACTTACAATCCTATATTACTTGTACGGCCACGTATACTTGCGTGTGCGTTTGAGAGCAATAATAACCAAATATTATGGTATGATTATGAATTTGATGCCAAATCTAATTTTTTCTATGAAGATTCGGAGTAGAGAGGTTTAAGTTACTGAAAACCAAATACACATGCAGGTCATACCTTATCCAAAGTTCTATAAAGAATGCTAAAGAAGAAAAGCATATAAACTAAGAAAAAACCTCTATGGGTTAAACAAGCTCCATGGACATGATATTATGAGTTCGATTAATAGTTTTTGTCGAAAGGGGTCGAAAGGAGCATAAATGAGCCTACACTCAATGGAAGAAGAAAGGTAAATATGGTAATTGATATTCGAGAAAAGTTCATATATTATATATATTCTCGTCTAATATCCTAAGAATATTTGTGTGGTTTGACACATAATTGGTGTGTTTGCGCTCATTATGTGCTTTGTATATGTAGGAATGATTTGAGTTGAAAGCGAGATCAAAATGAAATATTTGGGGCAAGTTGGCATTGAAAACATAAAAGAACTGAAGATGGAAGTTGGGTGTCTAACTTTGTCGCGTTGTGTCCCAGCCGAAAGAGAGAGAAGAGTCCCTATATGTGCAAAAGGAGTGATGCCAGGCTAAGGTGACAAGCATCACGAACCTACATCTGAAATCTTGGAGGTGGATATTTTTGAACGCTCACATCGCGAGCCCCGAAGACAAACTGTCACGATTCGATTAGTTCCAACGGAGGAAAGACAATTGGACTATGGATGATTAGCCCTGGTTGACGGGGTGACGAGACTTGATATCTTCTAACGTTGTGGAATTCTCATTGTGTTGTGGGTTCGTCGTCCTTGTTAGAACACATTAATGCTCATCGATGTTATGGTCTCCTTTGACTTGTCTTCGGGGCCGGACGTTGTGTGGTGCCTAAGCAGCGGTTATCAGAGATGGCGCGTATGGCAACTTCGGAGTTGAATCGGTGTTTGTAGTGTTGATGGCTCAAGAGAGATGATCTTTTTGGGGCTCAGAGTTGGTGGAAATTTATCCATTCGGGTGCTACAACGATGGACTAAGATTGGATGTAGTATTTTAGCAGCGAAGGATGAGGAAGGACATGATGGGAGGTGTCTCGCAGTGATTTAATTGCTAGGAAGTTAGCGGTTGCGTGATTTTGGTGAAGTTCTATGAAGAGTTCTACTTTCTACCCGGCGGAGGGCATGTACTGTGATGTGAGCGTGGATCACTCGAAGAAGATGGTACGATTGTCAGGAGGTCGAATTTGTGATTGTGGCTGATAATTCAGAATGTTTTATAAAAAGTTTAACAAGAACTTGCAAGAAATTTGGCGGAGTAATAGTGCGAGATCATGGTAACTGTGAAGGAAGAGTCATTTGGGTTTGGGATCTAGGTGATTGCAGCTTAAAGCTAAGTGGGGGAGCCCACCGCCGACGATTGGGTCATGTGATTGTGTGCCTTGCAATATCAGGTTATCGGTACATTGGTAGATTAGTTATGACTAAAGAAGGAAAACATCAAGGGTGATTCGGGCAAAGGAATTTGATGTATGTGTGTTACATTTCACCTTATCGATTCGTGTGCAGATGTTGGGACAACTCAGAGTTTATGCTTCTCATGGATGTGATGTACTAGCACCAGTGGTTGGTTATATAATCGGGACCAAGTCATAGTGTGTGACCCTCAACAATGGTTCTAGTGGGTTAAGTTACAGCGCAGTGTCTAAGGATTTTGGGTTCGTTATGTGGCTGAGGATTGGGGTTTGCAGCAGAGTGTGAAGAAAACTTGGGGAATTTCTATGTTATCATTGGGTCTACGGTGCAGTGTTAGAGAAATAGCTTCGGATTCGTAGAAGGTCTTCCAGAATGAGTGTTTCCGTTGGAGGTACTATTGAGTGCATGAGGAGGGTATGAGATGGTTTCTGGGTGTCAAGACGATGTGGTCTTGTGATTTGGGTCACTCGGGATGAATGTTGTTTTAGGTCCATTATGTGTTTGAATAGGACTATTATTCCAAAGGTAAGTCAAGAGTAAATTGTGAGAAGTAGAGTCAGTTAGTAATAGTTTGAATACTTGGTTGTGGAAATGATCGATTCTTTTTAGTGTGTTAAGCTATACGAGTTATTCGTTGTTGTACGTGCGGGCTTGATAGCCACCGTAATTTGATTGATTTTGAGGTATTTGATTCTGATGGTTTTGTTATGCGTAAATGAATTCCGGAAGAGTTATGGCGATTTAGACCACAACTTGAGGTTTATATTTTCTGTGGTTATGAGAATTCAGTTGTGTGTTGCAATAGTTCTTTTGAAATGAGTTGAGTGAAAGGGGTTCTAGCCGATGAAGTGTTTAATCTATCGATGGTTCAGGGGTTATGATGAAATTCTTGTACTCTCGCGTAGCGGCATGATAGGTGTAGTGAGCGGTATAGAAATTGGAAGTTGAGGATCAAGGTTGCGTTTCTGGTTTGATAAGAATGTCATGAGCTTGGAGGAGCGGGGGAAGGATTTCAGATGTTCAAAGTATGCTGGCACTACTTTTGGGTAGCCTGAGGATGGTCTATTTTGTGGTAGAAATGTTGGGTATTGAGATGCGGATGCTTGACTAGCACTATAGAAATAGCAGGGTTGATGGCCATTGATGTTTAGATTTTGCTACCTGGTGTGGAAGGTTGTGGGAGTATATCATGGGGGAAGATTGTATGAGTGTGACATATTAGTCATTTGATTGTTAGAGTTTGAGATCAAGTACGGAGATTTTGGTACTGTCTCCAGTTGGCGAGGTTATGATTGGGAGGCGCTCTGTTCCTTTGGCGGTCGATCATATATGTCATGGTTAGGGTCATTGTGGATCTTTGGAAGGTTATTGACCTATTATGGGGTGACCAGAATCGACTTGAGGTCCGTTGGTAGATCTAATGTGAATGTATGCTCTACATCAGGTCGGATGTGTTCATTCAGCATAACATTGCGTATGGAGGAGTCTTCGGACGTTGGATGTTATTCCTGTCATCAACTATTCTATGAAATACTCTATTATGCTAAGTGGGTTGTGAGACAGCTTGATTATTCGCTCATGGGTTATGATCCCGAGTAGTTTGTGGTTTTATATGAGCGAGATGGCTCCAAATGCATAAATACAACCCTAGGGAGACGGATTGGCTTGCCTAACGGCAGCGTTGGGCACCATCAAATGGATTTTGGGTTGTGCTAGTTCCGGCCACGGTCAACTCTTTTATCTGGAGCGAATCTATCCGAGAACTGAAACCCTTTGATGTTGCATCCCTTGGTCCTTTCATATGGCAGGAAACGGCCTTTAGAAGACCGCTGATCCGCATCGAAGTTGCTTTTAAACTTGTCCTGGTTTTTGTCTCGGTCCCGTCCCTTGGTTGATTTCGGGAAACCTAGCAGATCATCTTCTACTCTTATTTTTGACTCGTAGCGGTAATGAACATCCGCCCATGTAGTTTCTTGGAATTCGAGTAGGATTTCCTTTGACTTTCGGGAGGCATCAGAGTTTTATAGATTCAAACCCTTTGTGAACGCCTCGCTTCCCACTCATTTGGGACAATTGGTAGCAGCATCCTCTCTTTCTGGAACCGGATCATGAATTCTCGCAGCAATTCGGACTCACCTTGCGCAATCCTGAATATGTCCGCCTTCGGGGCTTGGGCCTTCCTTGCCCCGGCATGGACCTTAATGAATGAATTTGCAAGCATTTCAAAAGATTCAATTGAGTGCTCGGGTAAGAGTGAATACCATGTCAGAGCCCCCTCTGCGAGGGTTTCACCAAACTTCTTCCATAAGACCGATTTGATCTCATGTTGAGACAAATCATTCCCTTTCACAGCCATTGCGTAGGTTATGATGTGCTCCTGTAGATCCGAAGTCCCATCGTATTTTGGTATGTCCGACACTTTCAACCTCTTTGGAATTAACTCTGGCGCTCGGCTTAAATGGCAATTGCGTGTATTTTTTCGAATCCGGGCCTTTCAAACTGGCGGTGCACCCGGAATATGATCCATTTGGGCATGAAACTCCTTTGCATTTTGATCCATTGGTTCGTTGATTTCCCTCATAAACTTTATGAGCTCGGTTTTCAAGGGGTCATTTCCATTGTCATTCCCAGATCCACTATTTGTTCTCCCGCCGCCATCGAAAGAGACTTCACCCCTTGGGGTGTTATTATCGACCCTCAGAGCTGTTTGATTTGCAAGGGCACTGGGAGGAACCGGGCACCTTCCGTTAGCGTTATTAGAAGCACCTGATAACGCTTGTTTTAACTTTGTCATTACCTAGTCCTTCCTTGAGAGGTGACTCATCATTGCTTTCTAGTGTTCTTAAGATTTTCAGAGTTTCTGTGACATGCCCTCTTCTGCGTCATCGGGTGTTGGCTCCCGCACATGTCGAGGGTATTTCCCTTCACGAACCGGGGTTGCTTTATCCCCTCCATTGCGGGTGTTGCTGATCAAGTCTTCATGTTGAGTCAAATCTGTGGGTTCCTCAATATTGTGTGTGATGTTGACTTCATGTGATTTTTGGCCAATATCACAATCCGCCCGGTCATAGGATCAATATCACAATCCTCTCGGCATGGTCACATACTCAATGTCCCAAACCGCCTGGCGTGGTCACGGGCTACTAATCCAACCATATCATGGAGAAAACAGATATATAAAAATACATGTACATGATCAATGAACGTTAAGTTTCATACTCTTGCACTAGTATAAATAACATATTACGGTGTATGCATGTGCAAGTGTACTATCATAGCTCAAAACAACAAGTAATATCAGAGATACTGAGTGGCACATTGGAAACAACACAACAAATCACGAAATATGCATGACACACACGAATACCATCAATAATATGCCCCCAGGCCATCACATATCATCCCCACATAGCCCTTTTTGTCTCTCCGCGTGCGCAATAATCAAGTAAATGCCCGTCTTGTCTCGCTACACGCGCATCAACAATTATCCCACCTTGTCTCGCCAAATGCGCAAACCCAATATATATATAAGTATCCCCCTTGTCTCGCCGCATGTGAAATAATATTAGTAATAATTGCACAGCAGAACCTCGTGCAAACACCATGACAATCCACTCAACAAGTCCATATATGCCAAAATCACAACAACACAACATACCAACAATTGTCATCAAGACACAACTCACAAATCTTCCAATGTAGTGCACATGGACAATAAATAAGGTAAAGTGGATGGGTGTTCAACATATAACATAAATTCAGCTATCCCAAATAGCAACAATTTCACAAATGCCCAAGTTGGCCCATTAAGGAAATAAAATCCTAAAAGATGATCTCTAACAAGGAATATGAATTTAAGTAATCATCTACAATAGGAAACATGTAGTGTAGAGTTCTCACAATCAAAACAAGGAAATAAGACAATTCTCGGGTCATATCTAGTCAAAACCAACATATATACACCCGTATACACACTTGTCGCCTTATGTACACATCGTTCACATTGTACACATAATGCAATTAGATCAAATCCTACGGGAAAGTTTTTCCCACACAAGGTTAGGCAAGATACTTACCTCAATAGCCCTTAATCAATACTCTAAGAAATCCTTCCTCTAAAATTCACCTCTACTCGGCTCAAATCATATCAAAATCAACTTAAAAATATCAAATAATGCAAGAGAAATCAATTTTAATTAATAATGTTAAGATCTTTGCATAATTCCCCAAAAGGAAAAAAAAGTCAACCCCAGGATCACCCGGCCGAAACCCGAGTGGAAGGGTAGATCTTGACTACCCATAGACCCACGTGTCCAAATATTTGTTTGGTTTTCACATCTGATTCCAATCCGACTCTCAAATTTTATTTTATAAAAACATAGACAAAAATCCCCAAAATTTCTCTTCAAATCTCATGATTTAGATGTTAAATCTCATAACTAATCATGTTATGTAATCAAAATTGAATTAAAATCACTTACCCAATGATTGCGTATGAAAATATCTCCTAAAATTGCGTCCCACCGAGTCTAGGTTTTATAATGTGATAAAATGAGATTAAGTCCCGAAATACACAACATATAAACTAGCTGCATATGTCGCATTTGCGACCTCGGGTTCGAAAATGCAAACCTTACAAATGCAAAAAAAGGATCGTAAATGCAACCACAGAGAAATTTTGAAAGCGTTGCAAAAGAGACAAAACGTTCATAAATGCAAACCCAGATAACTTCGCAAAAGTGACATCATGGTTGCAAATGCAATTCCCCATTGCCCAACTGCCCATCGCAAAAGCGACTCTGGCCTCACAAATATGAAGCCAGCCCACACTGCCAGAGCTCACAAATGCGGTGCCCACGTCACAAATGTGAGGTCCACAAATACGAACATAATCTCGCATTTGCAAGACCTGAAGCACCAGCAATGAACCAGACCTCCTGGAACAGTCCAAAGCACTTTGAAACGAGTCTGAAACTTACCCGAGCCCCCGGGGCTCCACACCAAACATCCACCAAGTACTTACATATCATACACGCTTTCTTGTTCGATTAAAACACCTTGATAACATCCGAAACCATGAATCGGACACCAAAATACATGAAAATCACAGTGAAATTAAAAAATTGCTAGAAACACAAACATGCGTCTGATTCCTATCAAACCAACTCGGAATGACACTAAATTTTGCAGAAAAGTTCCAAATAAAAAATGGACCTATTCCAAGTCCTGAAACCAAAATTCGAACCCTTTAGCCATAAAATATAACTATGGTCAAGCCTAGGAAAATTTCTAATCATTCAAATTGCCAACTTTGACCAAAAAGTGTCAAATCAACCTAGGAACCTCCAAATCCAATTCCGGGCATATACCTAAGTCCAAAATCACCATCCCAACCTAAAGGAACCATCAAAACTCCGATCTGAAATCAAATACGCAAAAGCAAACTTGGTCATCTCTTCCAACTTAAAGATTCTAAAATGAGAATCATTCTTCCAAATCAATCCTAAATCACTCGATAACTGAAAACGACCATACACGCAAGTCACATCATATACCATGAAGCTACTCAAGCCTTAAACTATCAAGCGGGATGCTAAAACTTAAAATGACCGGCCTGGTCATTACATTTTCCCCCTCTTAAACAAATGTTCGTCCTTGAACGTGCCAAGAGTCCTTCCAAAGTCATCAAATCACTGTATAAACTTACCATACACATACACACGGGTAATCCCACATCACCCCAATCCTCATAAGCCGACAATACCATCTCCACTGAAGATTATTGCTTCAACCCATATTGATAAGCCTTAGAAAAAAATTCAACATCCAAGCATTCTCCAAAGACCCGATTCTCATATAAACACACTGTATCAACCTCAACCAGATAAAACAGCTCATGGATACATCCACAAGGTACAACCACATCATGTGACACATCACCCATATTCCCATAGCAACAACTCTGACCACAATAGCTGCCCATTACCAAACTCGGTGCTGGTAAATAACCTCATATCAAGTAGAACCTGGTTACAAATCTTCACGACACTGATAATGAAGTAAGAAACATGTGAAAACTCATAACCACTCACCCGACTAACAAAACACTCCAAACGTCACCTGGGCACATACATCGCAATCAAAACCCAACAAGCAGAACCCAAAAGTAACTGAAGATGAAAAGAGAAACACATGAGGGAACTATCCAACCAATCCAACGATTACCACTCCCCATCAGTACCGCACTATGAATCCATGCCACAAAAAAGAAGCAAATCACAAGCCAAAACCACAAAGATTCTCATCCTAACGTATCTCCACCGCGGCACATTGCTCGGTCCAAACATACATATCCGCACAAAAACACGAGGATCCTATCCTCAACTCGAAATGACAAGTAGAAAAGACATCACACCAATCAAAAACCTTTCACTAACTCAATTTCGCGGAACAAAATCACTAAACATAACAAACTTCCCATACTTGTAGAGCACCTAAATCCCAAGTCATGAAAAAACCATCCAGAAATCACATCAAAACGTACCGTATTAAGTAACAGAAATTCCACCCTAGTCTCACAACCCTTAGCGACCCAACCAAAGTGATAAACACGACCTACCACAATAGAGCTTCCAATAGGTATAAACACATAAATAGAGTAAAATAATCACGAAAAGTAACATATATGATGCATGATAGGATGACTCATACTAATAATAGGACCCAGATATAATAAATTTGATGCATCTCTGTAACAAACCGAAACCATACTTATAACGACATCATCTGGTGCCACAGCCTCAGGCCTACCAGAGAAAGCATTGCAACGAGTCAAGCCTCCCCCTCTAGGACGCCTTCTGCCCGCCCGTCCCCCATCTCTAGCTGGCTGTGTAGGTATAGTAGCAAACTGGAGTGGAACCCATAGCCTAAGTACTCCGATGTGGTACACCCGCTTAGAGTCTAGGACAATCTCTCACCATGTGCATTGTATCCCCACACTCAAAGGAACCTCTGTACTGACGTGACTGTGTAATCTGTCCAGAATGAGTGTTCTAGGGCCCATGAATAACTAAAGCACCACGTGAAACTTGAAGTGCAGACTGAACTAGATGACCCAAAAAACCTCTACCATGATGCGCCCTTCCCCCAAAATAGAGATCAGTAGATCCTGCCAGTCCACGAGGCTTCTTAGCCTCTCCCTATCCTTCCTAACTTGATCACAGATGCGCTCCATCCTCCTAAGATCTCCAAAAGCTGATGGAATGAAGTATTATCTCCAACTCCGTGCCATCCCAAGTTTGAGACCATAACTGAGCCCCTCGATAAACTTGCAGACTCTCTCTCTAACAGTGGAAAGAAAAGCAGGTGCATGACAAGATATCTCACTGAACCTCATAGCGTACTCATACACGATCATAGTCCCCTAGTGCAACTGCTTGAGCTCTGTGCGCCATGCATCCCCGAGGGTCCTAATACCCTCGGGGAACTAAGTCCAAGTAAGTGGCGCTGCGCCAACAGTCCTAATACCCTCATAAGCTTTCCACAATCTATATGTTGACCCCGTTAGCTGGAAAGTAGTAAGAGCAACCCCGCTCACCTCAACTATACCCATAGTACGCAGAAACGGTGACACTGATCTAGAAAACCCTGCGCAATCCTCAGAAGCTACGCCATTGAACCTCTCTAACCTCTTCTGCTCCACCTTCGATGCCGCTGGCCTGACCTCAGGCTGAACTGAAATCACGAGTTGTATCAGCATGGCACCTGCAACTTGATCAACATGATCTCGCTTATCTAGAGTACGGATAGGGGGAGTCTGAGCTCCTCCCCTAGCTTGTGAAGTAGCTGGTGCAACCAGAATCAATCCCGCCTGAGAAAATGTACCAAACATGCTTAGGAAATGTGCCAAAAGTCTCCTGAAGTCTAGGGGTAGCAACAGGCATCTCCGGTGTCGGTCCCCCAATCGGAGCTACTGGTGGCTCCTTAGTTGCTGCTCTGATAAGTGATCTAGCTATAGCATGTGCTCTTTTGCAGCCTCTACCTCTGCCCTGACCGCTAGCAACACCGGCTCTAGGGGCAGCATCATCAGTAACTGCAGCTCGTGCCCTCACCATCTTTGAGAAAATAGAATGATTCGCAACACCTATGAACCTCGAGCTCTAATACCAACTTGTCACGACCCAGACTCCCACCTTGAGGAACGTGATGGAACCTAGTTCGTAGGACTAGCTAATCCTAACACATGTTGAGATTTAACATATTTAAACCATTTGATTATTAAATACGACTAGTAAATGACATAAAAAAACTGAAAATGAATAATAGTTATACATTCCCAAAACAGGTAGTATGGAATCATAAGCTCTACTAAGAGTGCACTTGAAATCACTAAATATGACACTGTTTGGAATTAAGGTAAGCAATATCAAGAATCGGTAGAAGGTGACTCCGAGGCATGCAGCGGACATGCAGGTATACCTTGAAGTCTCCATAGCAACTCTGATAAACGGCTCACTAACGCGCTCACTCTTAGGTATCTAGATTTGCACAAAAATATGCAGAAGCGTAGTATGAGTATACCACAACCGGTACCCAATAAATATCAAGACTAACCCCGGTGGAGTAGTAACGAGGTTGGGTCAAGACACTCACTAGTCAAATAACATATATAGAATATCCATATAAAGCTAACAACGGAAAAGCAAAGTAAGTAAATGGCAACGAGGGGTTATCGCGTGATAAACATTAAAATAATTAGAGCACAAAAAAAAATACAAGTAAAAACAATTAAGGGAAAACAACGACATCAAGATTTTCCGATGCAAGATTTACAACAAGAATCAACCCGAGGTACCACACCTCATATTAACAAATCACGAGTCCCAACTCACGAATCAGATACACATGGCACCTCGTGCCCACATTATCAATCACAACTGCACGGACAACTCACATGCAAATATCACAATCCACTCGGCGTGGTCATAAGGTCAATATCATAATCCGCTCGGTGTGGTCATAGGCTCAATATCACAATTCGCCCAGCGTGATCACAGGTTCAATATCCTAAATCACCCGGCATGATCAAGGGCTACCAGTCCAACCATATCGCAGAGAAAGCAGATATACAAGAATACATGTACATGATCAATGAATATCAAGTTTCATACTCCTAGACTGGTATAAATGACATGTTATAGTGTATGCATGTGCAAGTGTCATATCACAGCGTAAAACAACAAGTAATATTAGAGACACCGAGTAGCACATTTTAAACAACATAACAAATCACATAATGTGCATGACACATACAAGGAAGTCACACCACCACACAAATATCATTAATAATATGCCCCCATGCGATCACACATCATCCCTACATAGCCCCCGTCGTCTAGCCGCGTGCGCAACAATATAGTAAATGCCGTCCTTGTCTTGCCACATGCGCATAAAAAATTATCCCACCTTGTCTCGCCACATGCTGAAACCCAATATATAAAAATAGCCTTATTGCCTCGCCGCATGTGCAATATCAATAATAACAATAGCACGACAGAAACTCGTGCAAACACCTCGACAATCCGCTAAACAACTCAACATGTGCCAAAATCACAACAACACAACATACCAACAATTGTCATCAAGATATCAAATCACAAATCTTCCAACACAGTGTACACGTATAATAAATAAGGGAAAGCTGATGGGTGTTCAACATATAACATGAATTCAGCTATCACAAATAGAAACAATTTCACAAACGCACAACTTGGCCCATTAAGGAAATAAATTCCTAAAACATGATCTCTAACAAGGAATAAAAACTCAAGTAATCATCCACAATAGGAAGTATGTAGTATAGAGTTCTCACAATCAAAAAAAGGCAATGACAGCAATCTTGGGTCATATCCGGTCAAAAGCAACACATATACGCCCGTGTACACACTCGTCACCTTATGTATATGTTGTTCGTATAGTATACATGATGCAATTAGATCAAATCCTAAGGAGAGGTTTCCCCCACACAAGCTTAGGCAATATACGTACCTCAATAGCCCTCAATCGATACTCTAAAAATACCTTTCCTCTAAAATTCACCTCCCCTCGGTTCAAATCTAACCAAAATCAATTTAGTCACATCAAATAATGAAAGAAAAAACAATTGCAATTAATACAGTTAGGATCTTTACATAATTCCCCAAATGTCAACAAAAGTCAATCCCAGGCCCGCCCTGTCGAAACCCGAGTCTACGGGTAGATCTCAAATTTTTATTTAACAAATTATAGACAAAAATCCCCAAAATTTCTTTTCAACTATCATGATTTACATGTTAAATATCTAACTAATCATGTTATGTAATCAAAATTGAGTTAAAATCACTTACCCAAGAATTGTGCATGAAAATCTATCCTCAAAAGTGCCTCCCACCGAGTCTAGGGTTCAAAATGTGATAAAATGATACTATGTCCCGAAATACACAACATATAACCAGCTGCAGATATCGCACTTGCGACCAAGGTTCGCAAATACGATCCTTGTAAATGCGGAAAAAGGATCGCAAATGCGACCACTGAGAAATTCTGAAAACGTCACAAAGCGACAAAACATTTGCCAATGCGAACTCGGACAACTTCGCAAAAGCGACATCTTCGTCGCAAATGTGATTCTCCACTACCCATATGCCCATCGCAAAAGCGACTTTGGATTCACAAATGCGAAGCTAGCCCACATTTTCAGAGCTCACAAATACGGTGCCCACCTCACAAATCCAAACACGATCTCTCATTTGCAAGAGCTGAAGCACTAGCAATGAACCAGACCTCCCAGAACAGTCCAAATCACTCCGAAACGCGTCCGAAACGCGCCCGAGCCCCTGAGCCTCCACACCAAACGTCCACAAAATTACATATGCATGATAAAAACTTGCTCGGGCGACCAAATCACAACTATAACATCTGAAACCACGAATTGGACACCAAAACATATGAAAATCACAATGAACTTCAAGAATTGCTAGAAACACAAACATTCGTCCGATTCTTATCAAACCAACTCAGAATGACCAAATTTTGCAGACAAGTTCCAAATAACAAAATGGACCTATTCCATGTTCTGGAACCAAAATCCGAACTCGATAGCTATAAAGTCAAACCATGGTTAAACCTAGGAAAAATTCTAAACTTTCAAATTGCCAATTTTCGCCAAAAAATGCCAAATTGACCTAGGAGCCTCCAAATCAAATTTTTTACATATGCCTAGGTATAATATCACCATCCGAACTTAAAGGAACCATCAAAACTCTGATCTAAGTTCAAATACGCAAAGTCAAACTTGGTTAATTCTTCCAACTTAAAGCTTCTAGAATGAGAATCATTCTTCCAAATCAATTTTGAACGCTCAAAATCAAAACTAACCATACACGCAAGTCACATCACATAACATAAAGCTACTCAAGACCTCAAACCATCAAGCGAGACGCTAAAGCTCAAAATGACCGGTTAGGTTGTTACATGAATACCTATCGAGCCAAAGTGCTCATACTGGCTAGACAGACGTACATCAACAACAAGCACACCAAGTGCATAACGTAATGTTAGGGAGACGAATAGCATAACACGCTACAAATAAGGCCAAGCACGACTAAGGTGAAATAAACAAATCAGCTTCTCGAGAACCATCTCGATCGTATATCACTACAAGGCCTACATAGGACCACCACCTGCGTGTGAGTAATCAAGATGCCTCATAACCCTCATAGCATAAGAGATTAACACATGAAATAGATGACAAGAATAACATCCACCAAGCTCGAAGATTCATCTATAGACAAATGTTGTGTTGAGTAAACAGATCCGATCTGGTGTAGAATATACATTCGCATTAGGCTTACCAATGGACCTCTAAACCGATTCTGATTATCTCAAAATAGGTAAATATCCTTTCAAGATTCACAATGACCTTATCAATGATGCATACAATCAACCATCAAATCCTGAACAAACTTCCATATTCTGCAACTAAAGGAATAGTCCGCCTTTCTGACATAAACTCTCCAATTTGCAACAGCACCAGAATCTCCATACCTAATCTCAATCTCTCCCACTTAAATGACTGACACTTCATGCCAACACCATCATCCCATGAGAGATACTTCCAAAACATTCTGCACCAAGTAGTAGAACCTGGACATCAACGGCCACCAACCATGCAATTCCTATAGTACTGGTCAAGCATCCGCAAATCAGCACATAATGTACCTTTCACAAAATTCATCCTTCTCAGGCGATACAAAGTAGTGCCAGCATTCTCTCAAATATCTAAAATTTCTCATACTGCCTCAAACTCATGACATTCCTATCCAAACGAAACCACAACCTTGACCCTTCAATCCCAATTCCACATAGCCCACTAGATTTATCGTGCTGTTATACGAGATTAGTCCCATCATAAATCCTACACCACCAATAGAATAAGCACTCCATCGGCTAATAACCTTTCACTCAACACATCTCAGGTGAAAAATTGCAACACGCAACCAACTTCCCAAAATCGTAGAAGACGCCAATCTCAAATCGTGCTCTAAATCCTCATAAACTCTTCGGGACTCATTTGCACATAATCAATCCATTTGAATTGGATCCCTCTAAATCAGCCCAATCTCAGAGAATTCCAAACCCGCAAGTATTGCCACCAAACACCTGTTTGGCCTTATCATACTGAAGAACCAATCATTTCACTTACCATGCTGATCTAGGCCACTACTAAGATAACCCCATTCTTTGAGATTTCCTCTTGATTTGCCTTCAAAATAACACCTCTCTTTACCAACACAAATGGATCTGAATTAACATTTATCCCGAGTGACCCCATATCACAAGAGCACATCGTCTCAATACCCATAAGCCATTTTATACCCTCTCATGCATTCAATAGTACCTCCAACTGACACACCCATTCCGAAGAGGCCTTCTGCAAATCCGAAGTTGTTTCTTTTATCTCTCTAACACCACATCGCAGACCTAATAATATTATAAAAATACTCCAAGTCTAATTAACAATCCACTGCAATTCTCAGTCCTTAGTCGCACAATGAACCTGAAAATCCTTAGGTACCACACCTTAAATTTGGAACGCCTTAGAACCATTATTGAGAGTCGCGACTCTAAGCAAGTCCCAAATATAAAACCAAACAAGCCAAATGACTAGTGCTCTGTTAGCACATGAATACTCCAAAAGAAGAAATCGAATAAATCCTCTCCCTTGCACATCACATCCAGAGCTTAATTCAAAGCCGAGTAATTCCTGAAACCTCTATGAATCAATAAGGAAAAATATAACACACGTTCATCAATTCCTTTCTAGAGTAACCCCTGATGTCCTCCCCAAGTCGTAATGTATCCACCAACATATCGAAATCCAAAAACTATAAAAACACATGACCGTGTGATCCAATCATCAACACTACTTGTCATTGTCCTTTTCCAGATGTAACTAGGTGAACGAAGTGAGAGAGGCTCCGGTGATAGAGAAAGAGAGGAGATACGAACGAGAGTAAGCTCTCACGAGCTGCGATGGCGACGCCGGCCGGTGCTACGCCGGCTGGCGAACCTTCCCCCTCCATCTCTCAACCTCCCGCTACAACTCCCATCTAGCCACAACCCCTCAACTACAGTCAGCTCCTCAAACCTTCGACATTAAACTCGAATACGACTGTGAATCAACAGGATATTGGGTCAACAGAGCTTTTGCCAACAATGTCATAGCAAACCAATCATGCCAAGAGTTTCCCTCACAATCTATTAACATTATGATACCTGAGGTGAATGAGGCTGAGAGAATTCAACTCAGTGAAGGCAAGCTATGGAGTGAACAAGTAGAAGAAGAATCAGAAGAAGAAGCAGTACCAGATGGCATGGGAAGTGATGAAGTATCAACTGATGAAGAAGAATAACTAAATGTACAAAGTGTAAATGGCAAGGCAAAGCAACAAGGCAAAATGGAAGGCCCTCAAATCAAGAACAATGACAAGGATGTTTCAATAGCCAACAATGAGATCACAACATTGGAAGTGAGTCGGCCCAGCATTCTTACAAAGCAAAGCTCAAAGGTCATGCTATTCAGATTTCTGGAGGAAAGGAAGCTAATAGTCAATCCATAGATAGGCTAATAAGAGCAGAAAGCTCACAGGGAAAATGATCAATCCACCTGATGAAGGCAGGGCACAGCACAATGGAGAGGTAGCTGCTAACTCACATGAGGACACTGCCAACAAAGGACAACTGAGTTACATAACAAAGACCACAGGACTAATCCAAACATACACCAATACACAATTGACAGAACACAGAGGAGCTACTGAAAAGGAAGAGCATACAACAGAAACAGGAAGGGATCTTGATGAGGAATCTATCACTCAAAACCTCATCAATGTGGCAAGACAAGCAGATATGTTACCAAAGTTTATGGATGTAGGGAAATCAGCCAAAAGGGACAAGAAAAAGCAGGTCAAGGACAATCAAAGTGCAGTGTCAGGGGTCCAAACCAAGAGGATCCTATATAAATCCCACACTCAATCATGAATGGAATCATGTGGAATATAAGGTCAGTCAACACTCAGCAAGCCTTTGAGAGACTGATCAATATGCACATGGAGCCTATGCAAAAAGTTAAAAAACTGGAGAGGTACAGAAGGAAGATTGGAATGCCTAAGTGCTATGCCAATGTCTCAAACGAGATATGGGTATTTGTGGATGATGATCATGAAGTAGATATAATAAATGACATGGAACAACAATTAACAATGCAACTAACAAGCATGGAGTCACACTCTTCATTCATTGTCATTTTTGTATATGCACAATGTGATGCTATTGAATGAATTGAGCTGTGGGATAGTCTGTACAATCTTGCCAGAGACATGTCAATGCCTTGGCTTCTAGGAGGTGACTTCAATGTGATATGGGATGAGGAAGAGAAGTTTGGAGGACTACTAGTATCTCTAAAGGAAGTTGAAGACTTTAGACACTGCATCATCACCAGCAATCTCTCTGAACTTGGCTTTAAGGGAAGCATATACACATGGTAGAATGGGAGAGCAGAGAAAGATTGGATTTCAAAAGGCTGGACATATGCCTAGCAAACTGTGCACTCCAACAGTGGCTGCCACAATTGGAAGTCACTCATTTGCCAAAGATAGGATCAGATCGCTCTCCCGTGCTACTAACCAGTAATCAAAATGCTACACCAATAAACAAAGACTTTCAGATTCCTCAATTTCTGGATAAAGAACAATTCTTTCAAAGATGTGGTAAAGGAACACTGGAAAGCAGACTTTCTAGGGGATCCTTTCCTACTATTTAATCACAAATTGAAGAAGTTGAAATGAGCCCTATCAACATGGAGTAAAGCAACATATGGAGACATCTTTCAAAAGATAGCAAGCTTGGAGGAAGTGGTCAAAGTGCATGAAGCACAATTTGAACTACAACCTACTGCACAGAACAGAACAAGATTGCAAAGCGTACAGGCTAACTTGAGCAGATATTTGACCTTAGAGGAGGAATTCTGGAAGCAAAAATCTGGTATGACAGGGTTCACAGATGGAGACAGAAACACAAAGTTCTTTCATGCACAGGTGAATGGCAGAAGGAAGAGGTTACAGTTGAAGATAATACAGGACAATCAGGGCACATGGTTAGAAGAGAATGAAGAAATAGCAGAGGAAGCAGTTAACTATTTTAGAGCTCAGTTCCTTAAGGCAACCACCCCTACAACATTTAGAATCCTAGACCATGTTCCTATATTGGTGAAAAGCACAGATAATGCTCTACTAAAGCAGCAACCAACAAAGGAGAAAATCAAACAAGAAGTATTTGGACTTAATGCAGAAAGTGCTGATGGACGTGATGGTTTCACTGGGAGTTTCTACCAATCATTCTGGGACATAATTGAGAATGACATAGTGGATATGGTGAAAGCAGTCTTCAATGGAGATACTCTTCCCAAGAGTATAACACACACAAACCTGGTGCTACTGCCAAAAAAGAAGGAGGTACTGACCTTTTCAGATACGAGACCAATTAGTCTCAGCAACTTCAGCAATAAAATCTTCTCTGGAGTGACTCATGACAGAATGGTAAACATCTTACCAAAGCTAATCTCTGAAGAACAAGCTGGTTTTGTAAAAGGCAAAAACATAGTGGAAAATGTGTTGTTAACTCAAGAAATTATAACAGACATTCGCTTGAGAACTAAAGTAGGTCCAAATGTGGTACTCAAACTTGACATGACAAAAGCATATGATAGATTGTCATGGCTCTTCTTGACAAAGGTTATGAGGAAGATGGGATTTGAGGAGAGATTCATTGGCATGATACATGGGATTATGGCAAACAATTGGTACTCTGTACTGATCAATGGAGAGCCACATGGTTTCTTTAAATCCACAAGGGGAGTCAAGCAAGGTGACCCTCTGTCACCTGCCCTGTTCATACTGGCAGCAGTGGCTATGTCTAGAGGACTCAATGCTCTACACTCCAATCTGTATTTCTATGAATTTGGATTGCCTAAATGGAGTCTCAAGATAAACCACTTAGCATGTGCTGATGATACCATCATCTTTTCCTCATCGGATGCCACTTCACTACAGTTGATAATGGAAGTGCTGACTGACTATGAAAATGCTTCAGGGCAACTAATAAACAAGAGCAAGTCTGCTGTCTATATGCATCATTACACCTCAATACTAGTAATTGACAAAGTGCAAAGAATCACAGGAATACTGAGGTACGACTTCCCTTTTACTTACCTTGGCTGTTTAGTTTTCTACATGAGGAGGAGGATGGATTACTACCATGGTCTTATACAAAAAGTGATGGATAAGCTGCAAAACTGGAGTGAAACTACTCTCTATAGGGGGAAGGGCAGTGCTTATTACACATGTGCTACAAAGCATGCCTATACACCTCCTCTATGCAGTAAACCCTCCAGCCTGTGTGATCAATATACTACACAAGATAATTGCACAATTCTTCTGGTGTAGCTCTGTGGGAAATCCAAGCAGGCACTGGACATCAGGGAGCACCTTATGCTTGCCATGTGAGAAAGGTGGTGCACGGTTTAGATCCCTACATGACATGTCTACAGCATTGTTTAGCAAGCTATGGTGGAACTTTAGAACAAAGCCAAGTCTGTGGAGTGCATTTATGAGCCAAAAGTACTGCAAAAAACTCAATCCTATAATAGTTCCATGTAGAGGTGGATCTCACATATGGAGGAAAATGATTGACTGCAGAAACATTATAGAACACCAAATCTGTTGGCAACCTAAGATGGGATCTTCTCTATTCTGGTTTGAAAATTGGAGTGGACTGGGAACTTTATATTTTGTCACCCCACCTGATTTTATATGTGATGAAATTATACAAAACATTTAGGATGTGGTGTATGAAGGTCACTGGGATGAAGAGAAGATCAGGGAGATACTGCCAATAGAACTTGTTGCACACATACTGGAGAACATTAAACCACCAGCCTCCACTGATGCACTTGATAAACCAGTATAGATGCCAGAAACTAGTCGTGCCTTTACTGTTAAATCAGCTTGGGAATATTTGAGAAAGAGGCAGCATCCTTATACTGCTTACAGGAACATTTGGGTGAAAGGACTACCATTCAAGGTTGCTTTCTTCATGTGGAAACTATGGAGAAACAGAATACCACTTGATGACATCTTCAAAAAACTAGGCTACTACATGGCCTCTAAAAGCTGGTGTTGTGCAGAGCCACAAGAAGAAACAAGACAGCATCTTTTCATCACTTCATATGCTGTAAACAAAGTGTGGAGGTATTTCCTTGGTAATGCAGGAATTGACATAGTGGGAATCACACTGCACCAAGCAGTGACCAAATGCTGGACTGCAGATGTTGTCAATCGACTGAAACCAATAATGCAGGCCATACCTTCAGTGATTGTATGGGAGCTATGGAAGAGAAGAAACAGTTACAAACATGGAGATGCAGTCACTATCAGTAGAGTAATCTACCAGATCACTTCTACTCTTCAGCTACTCATCAAATTCAGAAACCCAGGTATACACAACATCCCTCATAAATGGCCAGACATAATCACTATGATGGAACAATATACTCCCATTCTGAAGTACACAAAGGTGCTTTGGGAATTCCCCAATCAAGGGTGGATTAAAGTTAACATAGATGGAGCCTCTAGAAGTAATCCAGGAAGAAGTTCCATTGGAATCATATTGAGAGATGAGAAGGAAGATGTCATATATGCATGCAGTAAGGAAATCCAAGAAGGAACAAACACAGAAGCTGAAGCACAGGAAATGTTAGAGGCCTTTGAAATTCTGTGTTCATAATGACCACCTCCTTATAGACCTCCACACTAACTCAATGATGCTATTGAAAAGTATAAAGGGAGAATGGAGGGTCCATGGTCCATTGATGAAACAGTTACAGAGATCAAAGAATTGATGGCAAGATGCAATATAACAGTAACAGACACACTCAGAGAAGGCAACAAAGTAGCAGACCATCTGGCCAACTATGCTCTGGATCTTGGACCTATGGAATGCTACTGTTTTGATGATTTGGATATGCAAAGTAGAAGACTGATCAACAGTGATAAGAGTCAACGTCCATACCTAAGAGTAAGAGTGGTAGGAAACAAGGGGCAGTAACACTGCCAAAGGAAAAGAAACCTGGTGGAAAGCAAAACAGCAGTGGTGAAGAAAGAATGGAACAGTGGATCTACACTAACTATTCTTCTTTTCTTGCAGGGAATACATGAGCAGCTAACCTTACAGATCAACCACATCAACTAACTTGTTTGTTATTGCATGCAGGCACGAAAATTTGGAGGTTATCACTGAATATGCAGCACCAAGAAAGAAGAACTGGAGTGCAACATTTCCAACACTGCCAATGCAGCAGCAACAACTGCAGCAAAGGCTTGAGACCTCCATACCAACTGCTGACATATGGTGTGCCATGAAACAGCACCACACAAGTGACATACCACACAAGTAGCCACTTACTAAATTCAAGCCACACTACCCCAAGCACTCAACTCCATGTCACAACAGGAGCACAACAGCAGCAGAAGGAACTCCTACAAAGATACAGCAATCACATAAGGAAGCACCAACAGTCCAGCACTCTATTCACCATGATTCACTCCTGGGATCAGTTCAATACTGAGGAAGCATTGTTCAATCACTCTGTGCAATTACACTAGAAGCTCAATCCCAATAGTAAATCTGACAAGCTCAAATAAGACACTGCCAAATCAAAAGAACACAGATGCTTACCTCAGCAAAACAACTGCCAGCAACAGAAGAAGCTCAACAACAACAACTTCACCTCGCAAGTGCAGCAGTCAAGACAACCAGTAAACCTACACCAACACCATCAGCAACAAGCTCCCACTGAACTCAACAAATACCACAATAATGTAGATAGCTGGATAAGGTCCAGATTATTGCTGCAATTGCAAGGTGTGGTATTAGCACCTTTAGTGCTCAATCTCTTGCACTTACAGCAATCATCAGGGACCTTTCCTACCACCATACATCATTGGAACCCAGTCAACATACAGCCACCCTGGAATACCAGCATGAGCAGACAATCATTAATCCAGCAGCAACCATATGACATAGCAGCCCACTCAACAGACAAACAACAGAAGCAACATTCAGCAGAAAACATAGATAATCACATTGTTACAAAACAGCAGCACACAAACCAAAACCAATTTCCACTCCAACAGCAACAAGCCAAATCCCAAAATAACCACAACACAAACATCAACTCCTTTAGTGAACCCAATATCTTCCACAACACAGTAAACAGTGTGAAATGGTCCAGATCATTGCTGCAGTTGCAAGCTGTGGTATTAGCACCCTGGGTGTTCAATCTGTTGTAACTACAGCAATCGTCATGGACTTTTATTTTCACAATGCCTCACTGGACACTACACCACATATAGCAACACAACAACAATACTCAACTGAAACAGTAGGAATCAAAAGGAGACAACACCCCCAACAGAAGCAGCAAGACAACCAGACAACCTAAAAGAAAACACAAGATGCAAGCATACTCTCAACAGCAGCAGCACTACCACACAGGATCCCTTCTCACCTTCAGATGCAACAGCAGCAATCAGATTGTTGCAAACTAAACAACACAAACAACACTGCCATCCAACTACAAGGCAGCCTCAGATACCAACCTTCAAATTGGACTCCTCCAAGGCCAACAGCAACAACAGCAACAGACTCAGCATACAAGCCATCACCCTAAATCCATAACCTACAGCAGTAACCAGAACACTGCTCCCTCAACATCACGAACAACACTGCCATCCAACTACAGGGTGGACTTACTCACAAGGCAAAAGCAAAATTGAAGATTGCTCTCACTTTTTTGATACACTTTTGAGAACTCTAGAAATCACAGATCGATTTCAGATGCACATACAAGGGATCACATCCCTAAATCACATAATAGAAGCAGGCACATATGTACTTTTTTGTATAGCTGACCTAGAACAATCTCACTTTATTTTTGTATATGCTATTGTCTATCAATATAGAATAGACAATCACCACATCATCATAGGTCTAACACCTTACTACATTTTAGGTATATTTAGTTATCACGTTAGGATGACTATGTGTATATTTACTCTTTTATTGGAGGTAAGGATTATGTCCCCCTCCACTTTTGTATTATGCTTCTATTAATAAAATTTCTATTTAGATTTAAAAAAATCATCAACACTAGACTTCCCACTTGGCTTTAAGGCAGAATCACCTAAACCACGAACTCAAAATGAATTCTCCTCCTTGCTACCATGATCTCACGCTGTTACTCAACCAAATTTTCATAAGCTCATGTTGTACTAAGTATAACACATCCCAATTTATCAGCCCCAAATGCACACTCGACCTTATGATAGTCGCGCAATCCTCCTCAAGCAATCCAAACCCACATTGTAGTACATGCATCCCATTGGATAAAAGGTAGAACTCTTTATAGGAACTTCATTAGAAATCATGTAACCCCTAATTATCTCACATGAGATAGTCTACTTGTGTAACCTTATATCGACATCCTCCAACGACATTGCCTGGGTATAATCACTGCGAAATCTGTTAATCCTCCTGAGTCCACACTCATTCAACAGCTATAAGAATCTGCTCATTACATTAATATCAACTGAAGGTCCAACAATACATTCAAAACTAGAGACTACGTTGCACCCCAAAATGCTATTCAAGCACTCACATTCCCTCTGCATTCCAGACAACTCATTTCGTCACATTCGAATTTCCTAAGTATAGAAGCCACCATCCCAGATGACTAAGTATGTGCATTTCATTTGGGATGGTGGCTTCTATACTTTTGATAGTTGAAGTTGTGTTTAGACATGCATTTTATTTGAAAAAATCTTGAAGTTTTGTGAGTGGAAGAAAAAATTTCACCCAAAAACTACCCTAAAATAGTTTTTGGGAACTTGAAATTTTTTTCAAAATGTTCCATGAACAAACAATGTTTTCAAATTTGTTTTTGAAAAAATGTACCCAACTTCTATCGCCAAATGGGTGCTTAGCCTCTACTGCTCATACTTGACCTGCTAATAATTCAGCCAGCATGAGACGCATCCAACTATGTACTTTTTCATCTTCCGCCACCGATAATGATGCCTCATACCATGATCCATCTCTATAACACCTAAAAAAATAGGATACCACCAACCCTGAGACTTCTCGAGAATCATCTCCTGCAAACCATCAACGATAGAAACACAAGTTCGACCCTGAGGTGGCGGCACACTGTCATCTCCGATAATCGCTTCTTAGGTTCCACTTTGCAACACTGTGGCCCAAAAGACAAACAAAGATCATCATACTGACGAGCCTTAGTGCGCTCAACTAAGGACAACTACACAACAATATAACCAAGAACCTTACTAAATTCGAAAACGCCCAAACTCACAACTCCGTCGGCCAAAGACGGAACATCCATAGTCCAAGTACCTCTCATCTGCGGATCATAACATCGAGAGCAGCTTGCTTCAAGGTCTCCTTAGCAGTTGCACCTATGCGCCTATGTGACTACCAAATGTACCTGTTTCCATATCTGCACAATTAGTGCATAAGTATAGTATGAGCACGTAAATCAATGCGTACTCGGCAAGTATCTAATCTAACCTCGAAGAAGTAGCAGAGATGGGTCGATATCGACACTTACTAGTGGTCCAAAAATCAAAGTACAGTAAAAGCAGACAGGTACGAAGCATAGAAAATAAAAATAACGAAATATGTAAATATGCATAACATGATTATAAATATAATAGTAATTACGAAATCACCACATACCATAAACTACCTCGAGATAAATAAATAAAACCAATGTCAAATAAAATGTCAAATCTTATGTCAGAAAGACTCATATGTACGCTGACTCATAAGAGTGATTGTACGACTACTATGCACGAGTCTACCGAGGAGAACGACCTGATCTCATAAGAGTGATTGCATATGGCCGGTAATTTTTCGCCAAGGAATTTAAGGTTTTGTGCTGCCGAAGTAGGCTAATGTGTTCGAAGGTAGTAGTTAGGTACAAACTTTTTGGGTTGAAGAACGCATCGAGGAGTTGGTTGAAATTTTTGCATGCGGTCAGTTTTGCGACTGCAGCTCTGCTATGAAGATTTTCGGAGGGTGATTCTGCGGTCTATTTTGCGGCCGCATAGCTAGTCTGCGGACTGCAGACTTGTCCATGCCAGCTTAGTTTTTGGGATCGTTTCTGTGGTCCATTTGGTGGGCCGCATATCTATTCTGTAGTCCACTCTGCGAGCGCAGAGTTGAGTTCAGAGGGTCCATATTTTATTTTTATAACCCGAACCCATTTCTTATAAAATGCCTCTAGGGTTATTTTGGTTGGGTTAAACGACTATTTTAGAGAGAGAGGGGAGTTCTTTAGATAGAGAGGAGGAATCCCCAAGTGGTTTGATCATCAATCCTTGCCCCAATCTGGAATATTCAAGGGAAGCACTCCCTATACCATCATCTACCCAGGTAAGCCCTTGTCCTAATACCTTCATGCAACTGTTATTGGTTTAAGTAAGTTATGGAGTTGGAGGTAGGCCATGCATGTGACATTAGGTGGTAGTAAGTGGGGTTGTTGAACTATTTTGGTTAGTTTCTTGTTGAAATTGGTTGAGGGAGGAAGGGTGTCACGACCCAAGCCGGAGGGCCGCGACCGGCACCGGACCCTACTTGCCGAGGACCAGCATACCTGCTATCTTACTTTCCTTATTATCTATAAGGCCGATGAATGCCCGTGTAGGTAACGACAATAATCATAATTAGCTCAACCATTCGATAACAATACTTTTCATACATATCTATAGAAATACTGTGCGATGACGGAAACATACATATATAACATACCATGGCCGACACGGCCGTCATGCAAGAACTATACAGCAAAAGATACATATGCCGATAAGGCAATTCAACTGCACATGAGTCAACCCAACGCTTGTCTACACATACACCGACACTTGTCTATAAGCCTCTACAAGAACATACATAATACAACCTACGTCGGAACAGGGCCCTGACATGCCCATATGCCTATACAAAATGCTTACCAAGCAAAGTCCGAAGGATGGATCTCGCCAATATCCGCTGAACTGGATAACCTACTGTGGTGGGGGAGCTTCGCCTATCTGTCTGTCCGGACCTGCAGCACGACATGCAGCGTCCATAAAACAAAGGACGTTAGTACGGATAATGTACTAAGTATGTAAGACGGGAAACATAATGTAAGAACAATAATAAGCATCAGGATAAGAAACATACAACATGTACCATATGAATGCCTCTGAGGGCGACTAACCATGTCATGCCTGACGTGTATATGCATATATATATATATATATATATGCATATTGTATATATATACATATATGCATATATATATATATGCAGATATATATATATATATCCTTTTAAAATCATCACATACATATATATATATATATACGCCTCTGTGGGCCTCCTCATCATCATACCCAACTGATCAGTGGTTGCACAATAAGTGCCATCGCCCGGCCGTCAATAACGTGGCTCGGTGTTTATATAGTTGCACAATTGGCGCCATCGCCCGACCGACTATAGCGCGCCTCCGTGTAGTAAAATAGATAATCCATGCTGGACTCATATAAATCATACTTTCATGGTGACGTAAGGTCGAAAAGCTAATCAACACATAAATCCTCCCATAAGAGGGGAAAACAATAAAAAGCACTCTAAGCTTATAAGAATAGAGTATCTTTGAGGGCTCGTACGTTCATTGCATTTGTATAATTGGAGCCGTGCAAAGAAAGAATGGTATAGTCTTACATACCTGGTATTCCTTGCGTCAATTTCAGGCTACGCACTGTCTCAATTTCCTTAATCTACAGTGAAAATAGTGATTCTATCGTTATCCACTAAGATTATAGTTACAATCAACCATAGTCCTAAATTTACATGGTGTTTCTCCACACCCTTCTTCCCCAAAAATTCCACAACAATGGTAGTAAGACATGCAACCCATAACATTTACAACTTAGTCCATTTTCAGGGATTGACCTCAACCTAGGGCTCACATTATGCATGAAACGAGCTTCCAAGGATTCTTAGGAAAAGAATGCATGAAAAGAGGGTGGTGACTTACCTTGCATGTGGATTATCTAGCCTTCTTCCTTGATTCTTCAATTCCTAGGCCTCACTCTCAATTAGGGCTTGCAGAAGGAGTAAAATCAGCTATGGCTTTTCTCCAATTCTTCAATTTCTAGATTCTTTCTCCAATTTAGAACTTGAAAGGAGAAGAAATTGGTTAAGTTTTTTATGAGAAAGGGTCGCAAGGGGTCTCCTTCTGTGTTTGAGTTTCAGAAAAATGAAGAAAGAATTGGGTTGGACCCCTTTTATAGGTCTGTCAATAAGTGACACACGTGTCTGACGTTTTTAGGTTTGCGATCGTATTTCTGCAGCAAAAACAATATGCGGTTCACATTTTTGCGGCAAATCTCAGCCTAGAAATCTGTCACACTATGCGATGCAGGAGGGTCAGATTTGCGGTTCGCATTTTCAACAATGGAAAGACATACGGAAATTCATTTACTACAGGAATTTATTGTAGAATAGGCGACTTCACCTCCGCGTCCATAACGCGAACGATATGGTAGATATAACCTTTAGAGATCATCTTTCTTGCCTTAAGATAGGAAATAAACCTACGTTTCGGTGTAGCGACGTTCCCCTTCCATTCAAAGATGGTTCACCAGGAAATTGAAATCTAACCATCTTCGTATGACAATCAACACTTGCATAGCATGATGCCAACCAATCCATTCCCATTATTACATCAAAATTAACCATTTCTAATTCAAACAAATCTGCCGAGGTTTGACGACTACAAATCGTCACGGTGCAACCTCTATATACTCTTTTGACAACCACGGAATCTCCTATTGGAGTAGATACCGCAAATGTTTTACTCATTAATTCAGGTTCGACATCAAACTTATCAGCCAGAAGGGGTGTAACATATGATAATGTGGATCCGGGATCAATCAATGCATATACATCATAAGAAAGCACTGATAATATACCTGTAACGACATCCAGAGATGACTCAAGATCCTGTCGACCTGCTAGAGCATATAAGCAATTTTGAATACCACTTGAGCTCGATACAGCACCTTCACCTCTACCACGACCTACTGGCTGCTGAAAACCCCGTGCTGGAGGTCGAATTGATAAGGAAGAACCAGACACAGATCCAGTTGGCTGAGCCATACCACCATCTCTTCTACTAGGACAATCCCGCATCATACGGCCAGGCTGTCCACAAAAATAACATGCATTAGAACCTCGACGGCACGGCCCAAGATGGCCCTTGCCGCACTGATCACAATGAGGTATTGAGGACCTCGTCTAACTGGTAACCCTGTGATGTTGCGAGCCTGATGCCCGAGAACTCTGACCTAGACTCGAATGGATAGATCGATCATATCGAGGCCTCTGAGGCTATGGAGGAGCGCTAGTTACAGATGGTGCCAAACTCCTCGAAACTTGGGGCCTGATACTACCTCTGAAGTCACCAGAGTATCCTGCAAATCTCGATCTCTTATGTTGGCCCCTATCCTGCTCCCTATCTGCTCTTTGTTGACGCTTACGATCCTCTAATGTCTGGGCATAAGCCTGAATACGAGAAATATCCATGCCCTCTATCAAGGATGCTGTCGTGCACTTATTTATCAAATGTGGTCCCAGTCTGTTAACAAATAGATGAACCCTATCATCCATCTCAGCCACTATGTGAGGAGCATACTTTGCCAAAGAATCAAACTGCATGTTGTACTCCCGCACGCTCATATTACCTTATTTAAGGTTCAAGAATTTATTAGCTTTGGCTCGTCGTACCTCAATCGGTAAATAGTGACGAAGAAATGCCTCAGAAAATTCATTCCACATAGGTGGGGGAGCATTTGGACCCCTGGATCTCTCCCAACTATCATACCAGAAAACTGCTAGGTCCCGTAACAGGTAAGAAGCCAATTCCACTGCCTCCGTATCACTAGCATGCATAACCCGCAGGGTGCGATGGATCTGATCAACAAAAGTCTGTGGGTCCTCCTTGGGATCAGACCCGGTAAACACTGGAGGATCAAGATTGATAAAATCTCGAACTCTCGTACTAACCGGTCCATCACTAGCATCGGCGTTTTGCCTCTGAGCCTGAGAAGCTACCAAGCTAGTCAGCAACTCTACCGCACTCCGCAAATCCTGGTCCGTGGCACCAGATGAAGGGACTGAAGCTGCTGCGTGGCTTCTAATATCCTCTGGGGAAGGAGGAGTAGATAAGGTCCGAGAAGGCATCTCACTCTGAGGCTCACGTTCGCCTTCTCTAGCTTGGGGCACCTGGCTGGTACCCTCGCCCACATCTTTATCAAACCGTCTATTACTTGTTCGTTTTCTAGTCAAAGTCATCGCTGAAGGAAAACAAGGAGAATGTTAGAAATGAATACTTACAGCTCAGCTCTGCGCACGATCTAGATTTAGAAAGAAGGTAACATCCGTAAATGTCAGGCAGCCTCCTGATTATAAAATGTCGCGCGCTACACACCCATAATCAGGACTCTATTAGACACGGCTCATAGACAATCCCTAGGACACGACCTGCTCTGATACCAAGTTTGTCACGACCCATGCCGAAGGGCCGCGACCGGCATCGGACCCTACTTGTCGAGGACCGGTTTACCTGCTATCTTACTTTCCTTATTATCTATAAGGCCGATGAATGCCCGTGTAAGTAACGACAATAATCATAATTGGCTCAACCATTCGATAACAATACTTTTCATACATATCAACAGAAATACCGCGCCATGATGAAAACATACATATATAACATAGCATGGCCGACACGGCCGTCATGCAAGAACTATACAGCAAAAGATACATATGCCGACAAGGCAATTCAACTGCACACGAGTCAACCCAACGCTTGTCTACACATACATCGACACTTGTCTATGAGCCTCTACAAGAACATACATAATACAACCTACGTTGGAACAGGGCCCCAACATGCCCATAATGCTTATACAAAATGCATACCAAGACTGTGGCAAAGTCCGAGGGATGGATCTCGCCAATATCCGCTGAACTGGATAGCCTACTGTGGTGGGGGAGCTTCGCCTATCTGTCTGTCCGGACCTGCAGCACGACATGCAGCATCCACAAACCAAAGGACGTCAGTACGGATAATGTATTGAGTATGTAAGACGAGAAACATAATGTAAGAACAATAATAAGCATCAGGACAAGAAATAGACAACCTGTACCATCTGAATGCCTCTGAGGGCGACTAACCATGTCATGCCTGAAGTGTATATGCATATATATATATATATATATATATATATATATATCCTTTTAAAATCATCACATAAATGTACGCCTTTGTGGGCCTCCTCATCATCATACCCAACTGATCAGTTGGTTGCACAATAAGTGCCATCGCCCGGCCGTCCATAACGTGGCTCGGTGTTTATATAGTTGCACAATTGGAGCCATCGCCCGACCGACTATAGGGCTCCGCCTAGTAAAATAGATAATGCATGCTGGACTCATATAAATCATACTTTCATGGTGACGTAAGGTCGAAGAGCTAATCAACACATAAATCCTCCCATAAGAGGGGAAAACAATAAAAAGCACTCCAAGCTTATAAGAATAGAGTATCTTTGAGGGCTCGTATGTTCATTGCATTTGTATAATTGGAGTCGTGCAAAGAAAGAATGGTATAGTCTTATATACCTGGTATTCCTTGCGTCAATTTCAGGCTATGCACTGTCTCAATTTCCTTAATCTACAGTGAAAGAAGTGATTCTATCGTTATCCTCTAAGATTATAGTTATAATCAACCATAGCCCTAAATTTACATGGTGTTTCTCCACACCCTTATTCCCCCAAAACTCCACAACAATGGTAGTAAGACATGCAACCCAAAACATTTACAACTTAGTCCATTTTCAGGGATTGACCTCAACCAAGGGCTCACATTATGCATGAAACGAGATTCCAAGGATCCTTAGGAAAAGAATGCATGAAAAGAGGGTGGTGACTTACCTTGCATGTGGATTATCTAGCCTTCTTCCTTGATTCTTCAATTCCTAGGTCTCACTCTCAATTAGGGATTGCAGAAGGAGTAAAATCAGCTATGGCTTTTCTCCAATTCTTCAATTTCTAGATTCTTTCTCCAATTTAGAACTTGAAAGGAGAATAAATTGGTTAAGTTTGTTATGAGAAAGGGTCGCAGGGGGTCTCCTTCTGTGTTTGAGTTCCAGAAAAATGAAGAAAGAATTGGGTTGGACCCCTTTTATAGGTCTGTCAATAAGTGACACACGTGTCTGACGTTTTTAGGTTTGCGATCGCATTTTTGCAGCAAAAACGATATGCGGTTCGCATTTTGGCCGCAAATCTCAGCCCATAAATCTGTCACACTATGTGATGTAGGAGGGTCAGATTTGCGGTTCGCATTTTCAACAATGCGACCGCATTCTGGCCGCATTCCTGACGTTGATTTCAGCCAAGAACTCTGTCTCATTATGCGATGGAGGATGTCATTTTTGCGGTCCGCATTTGCATTTTGCGGTCACATACTGGCCGTATTTCTAACACAGATTTCAGCCCAGAAATCTTTTCCAGTTTGCGGTGCATTATGTAAAATATGCGGTCCGTATATCATAAATGCGATAGCATAGTCGACCGCATTTCTGACATAAGTCCTAGCCCAAGACTCTGCCTTGTTCTGCGATCTCGGTGCGAGAAATGCGGCTCGCCTGTGGGTTTTGCGATAGCAAACCCAGCTTTGCGAAGCCCTTTGCTCTTTTCTTGACTTTTTGAACTATTTTCCGGGTTCTTAGGCTCTTATATGTAAATTATCTTATGGTGCAATCTAAGTACGAAATTGCATGTTGTAACACTCTCCCCCCCCTTAGGAACATTTGTCCTCGAATGTAAGGATCTACGGTTCTGCAAGAGTATATAAACTTATGGACACGTATATTTTCAGCATGTTATCATTGTAATAATGAAGAGTATCTCAAGTTCCTATTTACCTCGTAAGGATGTTTCTCCTTTCAATGCGTTCTGTGTTCCCTCGGCATCCTCATTATCTACGTTTTGGAATAGGTACGGATATTTAGACTTCATCTCTTCCTCTACTTCCCATGTCATTTCTTCCGTATGTTTGTTCTTCCACAATACCTTAACGGATGCCACATCCTTTGTTCTTAGCTTGCGGATTTGTCGGTCTAATATAGCCACTGGTATTTCTTCGTACGTTAGATCCTCTGTAATCTGTATGTCTTGGATGGGGACGACCTGAGAAGGATCTCCGATACATTTCCTTAACATAGATACATAGAATACCGGATGGACAATTTCCAATTCAGATGGCAGTTCTAACTCATAAGTAGCATGTCCAATCCGTCGAAGGACTTTGTATGGACCGATGTACCTTAGACTCAGTTTACCTTTCTTTCCAAAGCGCATGACACCCTTAATTGGTGAGACTCTCAGGAATACCCAATCACCAACCTCAAACTCCAAATCACGACGTCGGATATTAGAATAGGACTTTTGCCTGCTTTCTGCTATCTTCAATCGTTCCTGTATCACCTTCACTTTCTCAATGGCTTGGTGGATCAAATCCGGCCCATACAACTCAGTTTCACCGACTTCGAACCATCCAACCGGTGATCTACATTTCCTCCCGTACAGTGCCTCGTATGGGCCATCTAAATACTGGAATGGTAGCTATTATTGTAGGCAAATTCTATGAGTGGAAGGTAGTCATCCCAACTTCCCTTAAAATCTAGAACACATGCCCCTAGCATATCTTCCAGTGTCCGAATGGTACGTTCAGCCTGTCCGTCAGTTTGCGGATGAAAAGTTGTGCTGAGATTCACCTGTGTGCCCAAACCTTTCTGAAAAGATTTCCAAAAGTTAGCTGTGAATTGGGCTCCTCTGTCTGATATAATAGACATTGGTACCCTATGAAGTCTAACAATCTCCTTAATGTACAACTTTGCATAGTCTTCAGCTGTGTAGGTCGTCTTAACTGGCAGAAAATGGGCACATTTTATAAGTCAATCAACTATCACCCAAATGGAGTCGAACTTACGACTAGAGCGAGGTAATCCAACAATGAAGTCCATATTAATCACCTCCCATTTCCAGGCCGGAATCTCTATATCCTGAAGCAATCCACCGGGTTTCTGATGTTCTATCTTTACTTGTTGACAGTTGGGACACTGAGCTACAAATTCTGCAATTGACTTCTTCATGCTATCCCAACAATACTGCTCTTTGACATCATGGTACATCTTTGTCGAACCAGGATGGATGGAATATCGGGATTGATGAATTTCCTGCATAATCTTCTCTCGCAACCCTGCTACATTAGGCACACATAATTGGCCTTGGCATCTCAATGTTCCATCTCCTGCAATCTCAAAAGCTAAAATTTTACCCTCTGAAATGCCCTCTCTCAATCGTACCAAGGTGGGATCTTCGTATTGCCGTGCTTTCACCTCGGCTACGAGAGACGATTCTGATGTATTATGTACAATGAAACCTCCGTCCTCGGAGTCATATAATTTGATTCTCATGTTGGCTAGCCGATGAAGTTCCTTAGTTAAACACCATTTATCTGCTTCAATGTGCACTAAGCTTCCCATTGACTTACGACTGAGGGCGTCTGCCACAACATTGGCTTTACCCGGATGATACAATATCTCGACGTTGTAGTCTTTCAGTAATTCGAGCCAACGTCGTTGTCTCAAATTTAACTCTTTCTGACTGAAGATGTATTGCAAACTTTTATGGTCTGTGTAGCTGTCAACATGGACACCGTATAGATAGTGTCGCCATGTCTTCAAAGCATATATTACTGCAGCCAATTCCAAATCATGGGTTGGATAATTCTTTTCATGCTTCTTCAATTGTCTCGAAGCATAAGCAATCACCTTCCCATGCTGCATCAATACACATCCCAAACCTAGGCCGGAGGCATCACAATATGCCACATAACCTCCAGTTCCTTCGGGAAGAGTAAGAACTGGAGCTGATGTTAATCGATTCTTCAGTTCCTGAAAACTCTGCTCACAAACATCAGACCATTGGAATTTGGTAGCTTTCTGGGTCAACTTAGTTAATGGTGCCGATATAGAAGAAAACCCTTCTACAAACCGCTTGTAGTATCCTGCTAACCCCAAGAAGCTATGGACTTCTGATGGTGTTGTAGGTCTCGGCCAATTCTTAACTGCATCGATCTTTTGAGTATCGACACTAATACCCTAATCAGATATCACATGGCCTAAGAATGCTACTGAGTTCAGCTGTAATTCACATTTGGAGAGCTTTGCATATAACTTGTGATCCCGAAGGGTCTGCAATACTATCCGCAAATAACCCGTATGTTCTGCCTCTGAATGAAAGTACACCAGGATATCATCAATGAATACAACCACGAACACATCAAGATAAGGCCTGAATATGGTATTCATGATATCCATAAAAGCTGCCGGGGCATTTGTTAGCCCGAACGACATTACTAGGAACTCAAAATGCCCATATCTGGTTCGAAAGGCTGTTTGGAATATCTTTCTCCTTGACTCTCAACTGGAAATATCCTGACCGTAGTTCAATTTTGGAAAAATATTTGGCTCCCTAGAGTTGGTCAAACAGGTCGTCAATCCTTGGAAGTGGATATTTGTTCTTTATGGTAACCTTATTCAACTGACGATAATCGATACACATCCGTAGCGATCCATCTTTCTTTCGTACGAACAAGACCGGCGTACCCCAAGGTGAAGTGCTAGGCCTAATGAAGCCTTTATCCAGCAAGTTCTTCAATTGTACTTTCAACTCTCGTAATTCTGCTGGGGCCATTCTATATGGAGGGATAGAAATTGGGTGAGTATCAGGTAACACATCAATGCCAAACTCAATTTCCCTTTCGGGAGGAAGACCTGGGAGTTCATCTGGAAAGACATACGGAAATTCATTACCTACAGGAATTTATTGTAGAATAGGCGACTTCACCTCCGCGTCCATAACGCGAACGATATGGTAGATATAACCTTTGGAGATCATCTTTCTTGCCTTAAGATAGGAAATAAACCTACCTTTCAGTGTAGTGACGTTCCCCTTCCTTTCAAGGATGGGTTCACCAGGAAATTGAAATCTAACCATCTTCGTATGACAATCAACACTTGCATAGCATGATGCCAACCAATCCATTCCCATTATTACATCAAAATTAACCATTTCTAATTCAAACAAATTTGTCGAGGTTTGACGACTACAAATCGTCACGGTGCAACCTCTATATACTCTCTTGACAACCACGGAATCTCCTATTGGAGTAGATACCGCAAATGTTTTACTCATTAATTCAGGTTCGACATCAAACTTATCAGCCACAAGGGGTGTAACATATGATAATGTGGATCCGGGATCAATCAATGCATATACATCATAAGAAAGCACTGATAATATACCTGTAATGACATCCAGAGATGACTCAAGATCCTGTCGACCTGCTAGAGCATATAAGCAATTTTAAATACCACTTGAGCTCGGTACAACACCTTCACCTCTACCACGACCTGCTGGCTGCTGAAAACCCCGTGCTGGAGGTCGAATTGATAAGGAAGAACCAGACACAGATCCAGTTGGCTAAGCCATACCACCATCTCTTCTACTAGGACAATCCCGCATCATATGGCCAGGCTGAAGGAAAACAAGGCGAATGTTATAAATGAATACTTAGAGCTCAGCTCTGCGCACGATCTAGATTTAGAAAGAAGGTAACATTCCTAAATGTCAGGCAGCCTCCTGATTATAAAATGTCGCGCGCTACACACCCATAATCAGGACTCTACTAGATACGGCTCATAGACAATCCCTAGGACACGACCTACTCTGATACCAAGTTTGTCATGACCCAAGCCGGAGGGCCGCGACAGGCATCGGACCCTACTTGTCGAGGACCGGCGTACCTGCTATCTTACTTTCCTTATTATCTATAAGGCCGATGAATGCCCGTGTAAGTAATGGCAACAATCATAATTGGCTCAACCATTCGATAACAATACTTTTCATACATATCAACAGAAATACCGTGCCATGACAAAAACATACATATATAACATAGCATGGCCGACACGGCCGTCATGCAAGAACTATACAGCAAAAGATACATATGCCGACAAGGCAATTCAACTGCACACAAGTCAACCCAACGCTTGTCTACACACACATCGACACTTGTCTATGAGCCTCTACAAGAACATACATAATACAACCTACGTTGGAACAGGGCCCCAACATGCCCATAATGCCTATACAAAATGCATACCAAGACTGTGGCAAAGTCCGAGGGATGGATCTCGCCAATATCCGCTGAACTGGATAGCCTACTGTGGTGGGAGAGCTTCGCCTATCTGTCTGTCCGGACCTGCAGTACGACATGCAGCATCCACAAAACAAAGGACGTCAGTACGGATAATGTATTCAGCCTGTAAGACGGGAAACATAATGTAAGAACAATAATAAGCATCAGGATAAGAAACAGACAACCTGTACAGTCTGAATGCCTCTGAGGGCGACTAACCATGTCTATGCCTGACGTGTATATGCATATATATATATATATATATATATATATCCTTTTAAAATAATCAATACATATATATATACGCCTTTGTGGGCCTCCTCATCATTATACCCAACTGATCAGTTGGTTGCACAATAAGTGACATCGCCCGGCCGTCCATAACGTGGCTCGGTGTTTATATAGTTGCACAATTGGCGCCATCGCCCGACCGACTATAGCGCGGCTCTGCGTAGTAAAATAGATAATGCATGCTGGACTCATATAAATCATACTTTCATGGTGACATAAGGTCGAGAGCTAATCAACACATAAATCCTCCCATAAGAGGGGAAAACAATAAAAAGCACTCCAAGCTTATAAGAATAAAGTATCTTTGAGGGCTCGTACGTTCATTGCATTTGTATAATTGGAGTCGTGCAAAGAAAGAATGGTATAGTCTTACATACCTGGTATTCCTTGCGTCAATTTCAGGCTACGCACTGTCTCAATTTCCTTAATCTACAGTGAAAGAAGTGATTCTATCGTTATCCTCTAAGATTATAGTTATAATCAACCATAGCCCTAAATTTACATGGTGTTTCTCCACACCCTTCTTCCCCCAAAACTCCACAACAATGGTAGTAATACATGCAACCCAAAACATTTACAACTTAGTCCATTTTCAGGGATTGACCTCAACCTAGGGCTCACATTATGCATGAAACGAGCTTCCAAGGATTCTTAGGAAAAGAATGCATGAAAAGAGGGTGGTGACTTACCTTGCATGTGGATTATCTAGCCTTCTTCCTTGATTCTTCAATTCCTAGGTCTCACTCTCAATTAGGGCTTGCAGAAGGAGTAAAATCAGCTATGGCTTTTCTCCAATTCTTCAATTTCTAGATTCTTTCTCCAATTTAGAACTTTAAAGGAGAAGAAATTGGTTAAGTTTGTTATGAGAAAGGGTCGCAGGGGGTCTCCTTCTGTGTTTGAGTTTCAGAAAAATGAAGAAAGAATTGGGTTGGACCCCTTTTATAGGTCTGTCAATAAGTGACACACGCGTCTGACGTTTTTAGGTTTGCGATTGTATTTCTGCAGCAAAAACAATATGCGGTTCGCATTTTTGCCGCAAATCTCAGCCTAGAAATCTGTCACACTATGCGATGCAGGAGGGTCAGATTTGCGGTTCGCATTTTCAACAATGCGACCGCATTCTGGCCGCATCCCTAACGTTGATTTCAGCCCAGAACTCTGTCTCATTATGCGATGGAGGATGTCATTTTTGCGGTCCTTGCGGTCGCATACTGGCCGCATTTCTAACACAGATTTCAGCTCAGAAATTTGTTCCATTTTGCGGTGCATTATGTAAAATATGCGGTCCGCATATCATAAATGTGATAGCATAGTCGGCCGCATTTCTGACATAAGTCCTAGCCCAAGACTCTGCCTTGTTCTGCGATCTCAGTGCGAGAAATGCGGCTCGCATGTGGGTTTTGCGATAGCAAACCCAGCTTTGCGAAGCCCTTTGCTCTTTTCTTGACTTTTTGAACTATTTTCCGGGTTCTTAGGCTCTTATATGTAAATTATCTCACGGTGCAATCTAAGTACAAAATCACGGGTTGTAACAAAGGGATTACCATTGTAGAGCTTTGTGGTCAATTTTTCATAATAGGTGTTTGACTGAACTTCCAAGAGAGTTATATCATGAGGATCCTTCTAGTTATTATCTGATTTTCGCTATCTTCCTGTAGATTGGTAGTGGTAGAAGTGTTGGGACGTTGTAGTAATCTAAGAAAAGCTGAAGCAAGGTATGCTGGCTAAACTTCCCTCTTAGAATCGAATTCCATGATGTTCCCATAAGTTTCAAGAATGGTTGGCCCAGGTTCCTAATTCCCATGTTCTGAGTTGTTCCTAATAAATTCGAATATCCCAAGTAAGCGTTGTGTTGAAAGATGTATGTACTGAAAATGTGTTCCAATTGCTCCTATCTTATCAAGATCGCTTTCCTTCAAGTATGGTTTATGTATGACCCATATTGCTCATATATATATCAAATCTCTATTTCCAAATGCCCTTATTGTTGATAAACTATGACGATTTTTGGAAGTGAAAGAAGTGAGAGTGAGATATAAAATGTGGCCATGGTTGTTGTAACTAGAGCGTATGATTTGAATTTGTGTTTCAATCGTATATCACCGTGATCTCCTTTGTAAGAGTTTCTAATGTATTTTCGAGTTCTAATTTACCCATGAGTTGAAATTGTGCATTGCCTCTTTAGAGAAGTATTTCAAAAAGAAATGGTGTATTACTCATTTATGATTTTTAACTCGTGTTGCGCTTGTACGTCATTTTGCTCTGTACTTTAGAAAGGAATCTATTATGTTTAAATCCTTCATTACTAATGAACATAAAGTTATGATTTACGGAATATTCTATATGTTGATGTTTATGATGATGATCTTTAAAAGTAAAGAAAAGAAAGCGTGGAATATGAGATACGGCCATCTTTCCATGAATAAAGAATCATATGTATGGCCAAGAGAGCTAGTGAGATAATAATGTTGTGAGTGATTGAAAGTACTAATGAAGCGATATATGGTCTGAAAGGTTATGAGGCGAATGTATTTGTATTTTTGTTTCCATTGTGTGCAAAACAAAATATTTTTGGGAGTATCATTAGCGAGCCGAGGAAGGGTGGGTCGTAAGGCCCACACCCGAAACTACACGTGCTGGCATAGGAGCGAATTGTGATTATTTCCCTTAATTGGGATGAAATTGATGTGTTGAGATTATTCCCCTTGATTGGGATGAGATTTTTGATAACCCTGGATTGGAAGTCGACACACAGACATATGCTGTGAGGCGGCCTAGTTGATCAGATGGAGATTGGACGCCATGTCGCGCGCATGGTGGTTCCTACTCTTGGTAACACCTTTTTTTCGCATCACCATGTCAATCCACATTGTTCGTGGAGAGATGGCTCAGCCAATCGAGTTTGTGATCGGACTCCATGCCTCGTGTGTGGTGTGATGATCGGTGGCTAATGATCTTCTAACCAAAAATAATATTATTTTCGTATTTTGAAAATTGTAATGTTTTAACTAGGCTTTCGGATATCATTGATTGTTACTTCCTGCTTTCATGGCTTTCCCTTTCTTATATTAGCATTCTATTTCAAAAGAGGGCATTCAGCTTTACATACTAGTACTATTCTATATGTACTAACGTCCCTTTTTGCAGGGGTCATTGCATCTTCAAAAGATGCAGGTGGTTCGTTAGCGGACAACTTTGATCCTCGTTAGCAGTTACCCTCTACTCAACAGGTTTTGGTGAGCCCTATTCTATTCCGGGCCTTATGTCTCTTGACGTTGTACTTTGTGTTTTGAGGTATAGCTGGGGCCTTGTCATCGGCACTTCCACACTACTCTTCTATTGTACTTAGAGGCTCTGTAGGCATGTTGTGGATGGTGTTCGATGTTGGGTAATGAATTGGAAGTGTTGGTATTTGTCAAATATGTTTTCCCTCGTAACTATGAATTTGTAATATTTTGGGAATTGAAAATGTAGCTCATTTGAGTGATGGAAAAAGAATGTGGAACTCTTTGCTCTTCTCACATCTATCTCTTATTACTGATTCTTATATTGTTCATGGGTAAGGTTGGGTAGAAGGCATCAAGTAGGCTTGCTTGACTGGGTTATCTCGGTTGAGTGCCGGTCATTTTCCCCAGGGTTGGGGCATGACAGATTGTACAATATCTCGCTGTGGTTTTACGGCCTGATCCCATAATACCTCCGAGGTCGTATGGTCGAATCCATAGATGCATTTCATAATACTGCTATGTGCCGACCGTGACACACATGCAGGGGATGAGCATGTGTAGGTGCATCGAGCTTTTGTCCATGCTCGGGGTAGTTCTTAGGCTATGTTATGCCTTGAGTTGAATACTATGCTTCTTATTATCATGCTTCATATGTTTGTACCCCTTTGCGAGCGACTTGAATCATGTTAGAGATCATGTGTAGGTTAATATCCTGTTCAAACATTATAATTGCTATTTTTGTAGCGTATTAGCCTAATCTAAGCTATGGTAGCACACTTCGCACATACATACAAATTAGCATGTCAATTTTATCGGTCCATGAGTATGTGATTTGATATTCATTGTTCGTATACTTGTATTCTTGTGTAATCATTATGTGTGATATGGACTAGATTGGTAGCATGTGAGTTGTCCATGCGGCTTGAGTTAAGATAGCACGTGAGTGGTCCGTGTAGTTGTTACACAATAGCACGTCAGTTGTACGTGTAGCGTGTGGATAAGGATACATCCCCCTAGAATCGTCATCTCATGCTTCTATCATGATGATATATACGCGGTATGCGGAAAACTAATTAGTGTTTGGTTTTTGCATCTCTTCTCTATTTGCAAATACCTTATGCGTATACATGTTTTATCGCATATCTTCTCTATATGCCAGGTTTGAAATTTATACATGCCTCTTTATGCATATCTTGTTGTTTTGACTAGAAGGTGAAGGCACGGTACATATGTCACGACCCAAATCTAAACACATCGTGATGGTGCCTATCACATTACTAGGCAAGCCAACAATCACATAATAACTATGCATTTTAAATTAAAAGCATGATTTAATAAGTTCAACAATGAAAAATCTCATAAATAACTGATAAGAACAATTGTGACTCAACTACAGCAGTTCCAAAATCCTGGTGTCACCGAGCACATGAGCTACCAAGTGTCAACACAGTCTAAATTTCTAATACAACTATCTTACAAAATAGAACAGTAATGAATAAACAGAAAGGAAGGAGAGTCAAGGTCTGCGGGCATCACAGCAGCTACCTTAATAGTCTCCGAGCAAATACAGCACCGAATCTAGCAACCACCTCATCTAGATGTACCTGGATCTGCACATGAAGTGTAGAATGTAGTTTGAGTACAACTGACCCAATGTGCTAAATAAGTAACAGGATTAACCTTGGGCTGAAAGCTATGACGAGTTTAAAATGACAGCCTGAATCAAAATAATGAAAACACCAAAATAACAAGATAATGACAGTAATAACTCAGAGAACTTCCATAATCAGTTCATACACAGTATAAAACTTAGACATGCTTTCAAGTTCAACAATTCAAGCTCAAGACTGGTAAAATATGCCAAGTACAACTAGCATGAGGAATGTTACATCTCTATGACTACATGTCAAATATGCAAGTCAAATGTAATGCATCACAGTGATACTTTCAGGTACTCACGGTATCATAGTACTCAATGTGTCTGTCTTAACTCCAACACATCACACACAATCACTCAGTACTATAAAGTACCTGCCTTCACTACTGGTATGTCAGACTCGAGCGGGGCTGATCCTGCCCAAGCGCTAATATAATGCCAACATGGCCTGCTGTAGTATGTAACCCGATCCTATAATAAGTCAATAAAGCCTGATGCGGCGTGCAGACATGAGCCAATAAGGCTTGTTGCGGCATGCAACCTGATCCCATTAAGCCAATGAGGCATATTGCGGCGTGCAGCCCGATGCAATAAATAAGCCAAAGAGGCTTGCTGCGGCGTGCAGCTCGATCCCATAAGTATCACTCACAATTTGCCTCTCAGGTCTCAACTCTGTCATCAAACTCTCTAGTCTCTCGGGCTCACAAATCTCATACCGCTCACTCCGAACAATGATAACATGATGTAACAGTAAATGATAACAGAGACTAAGATATGATAAGCAACTTAATGAATATGACTGAGTATATTATTGTAATTTAAGAAAATACCTTACTACTAGAAATGACCTCAGTGGGTCCCAACAGAATAAGCATATAGCCTAAACCTGATTTCTAACATGGATCATAGCTCAATTACTCTAACACATACGAATTACAGGGATAGAAACAAGATTAGATAACTACACAGTACAACAGAATAAACCGAGTCATAATTACCAAGGTGCACGCCCACACGCCCATCACCTAGCATGTGCGTCACCTTAACACCAACCGCATAACACGTATTTCAGGGAATCATACCATTTGTATCAAGTTTAGAATTGTTACTTACCTCAAAGTGCGCAACTCAATGTTCCACCAAACCCTTGCCTTGTGAATCAGCCTTCGAACTAATCGAATCTAGTCACAAACAACTTAATATAATCAATACAATCTTAGGTATTGACTCCATATGATAAAGCTAAGTTTCTTTAACTAAATTTAAAAAGTCAACCCTAAAATTCAACCCCGAGCCCACACATCAGAATCCGACGAAATTCACAAAATCAGAACACCCATTTTATAACGAGTCCAACTATACAAAAACTATCCAATTCTGACCTCAAGTCGACCCTCAAATCCCCAAATCTTAGTCTCCAAACCCTAGTCCAAAATCCCCCAAATTTCACCTTAAAAACAGATAATCTAGGTGTATAAATCAATGGATATTTAATATTATTGGACAAAAGTGATAAAAACAACTTATCTCTTGATTTGTAGTGAAATCCCTCTCAAAAATCGCCCCTAGCCAAGCTGCCCAAGTCAAAATATGAAATAATACTCTAACCCTCGTTTTTGAAACTTTTGTAGTCTGCCCAGTTCCCTTCTCCGCGAAGGCAGAAATTGCCTCATGTTCGCGAAGCACAAAAATCTCAACTGCCAAACTCCTCTTACGCAAAAGCGATACCTCTCTCGCGAACGACCACTGGTCTAATGACTACGTGGACGCGACCCATCTTCTGCGAATGTGAAGGCTTACATGTCCGGTGCCCAATCGGCCTCATCCTTCTACGCGAACGTGAGTCCCCTCTCACGATCGCGATGCAAAGAATCACTAGACCTTTGCGAACGCTGGGCCTTCTTCATGAACACGAAGAACAAAATCCTCCTGCCCTTGAGCAACTCTACGCGAACATGATGAAGGTTGTACCAGACATTAGATCAGCAATTCCAAAAGGCTAAAACGCAAGCCGAATCAATCTGAATCTCACCCGAGGCACCAAGTACCCCATTAAAACATACCTAAACACCCTTAAACAATATAGATAATACGAATCGCACCCCAATTGAAGCCTAATGAGCTATCGAACTTCCAACTTCTAAAATCGATGCCGAAACACACCAAACCTCAAAATTTTCATGCAAGTCATAAATGACACAACAAACCTATTCCAACTCCCAGAACCAAAATCCGAGCCCGGTATCAAATAATTCAACTTTCGGTCAAACTTCTCAATTTTCCAAACCTTCAACTTTTCAACTTTCGCCAACTCCAGCCAAACTACCTACGGACCTCCAAATCAATATTGGGACATACTCCTAAGTTCAAAATCACCATATGAAGCTATCGAAACCATCGAAACTCCATTCCGAAGTCGTTTACTCATAAGTCAACATCCGGTCAACTCTTCCAACTTAAGCTTCCAACCTTGGGACTAAGTGTCTCAATTCATTCCAAAATATTCCAAGAACCAAACCAACCACTCCGGCGAGTCACATACCCGCATATGAACATAGAATAAGCAATAAATACGGGAATAGGGCTGCAATACTCAAAACGACCAGGGGGGTTGTCACAAAATATTTTCACTATATATTAGCCTGTGCTTATTAACTTGATTCTTAATCTGGGCATACACCTAATCATAAATTACTTGGGTCAAATAACACTGAAGCATTCTTGTGTCGCACTAAAACAATACATGTGATCACGGCATCTGAATCAACCGCCTAGCCCGAATGCATAGGAATTATCCCGTTCTCCACCTGACTGACCTCTGCCTCTAGGACAACCCCAAACAGAAAGTGCTCCACCCCTAGATAGATATGCAGGTGGTGTAGCTGATGTTAGTAGAACAATGGACTGCATGCCCTGATGTGGTACACTACTCAGAAGCCTGGGGAAACCTCTCTTGAGATGACTCAAGTCCGCACACTCGAAACAACCCCTCCTCTAACAAGGCTGCTGACATTATGACATGCCTTGAGAGCTTGAATATCAAGCAGATGGAGCATAGTATGAATTATGTGCATGAACCGTGGTTGACTAAAGAACCATGAGAAATCTGACGAGCTGCCTGATCGGGCTTGGAATGATGTCATATACTGTGATGTGCCTGGCCTCAAGATGAGGCACAAAAAAATCCACCCAAATCATTGGGCCTCTTTGCCTCCCCTCCTCTTGCTCCTGCCTGAGAATTCACTCCAAGCGCTGGGCAATAGTATCGGTCTTGACCTTTCAAGCCATAACATATCTGATACTATAGTTAAGACCCTCAATGAACCTCTTGACTCTTTACCTACAGTAGGGATCAAAAACACTAATGACGAGCTAACTCCGTGAACTTCATTTCATACTGAGTCACAGTCAAGCCCTCCGGAGTATATGCACAAACTCATTGCGCAACCCATCTCTACGAGTTCGGGGGATAAAATTCTCCAAGAATAGAAGTGAGAACTGAGACCAAGTAAGTGGTGTTGCACCAGCTGGCCTACTTAACTCATAAGTCTGCCACCACTTGTATACTGATCCTGCCAAAAGCAGTAAAGTCAACCCTTTTAGAGTATACTAGACCCAAAGTGCGAAGAATTCGATGGCATTGATCAAGAAAGCCCTGTCATTCCTCTATAGGTTCTCCGCTTAAATTAGTAGGCTTATGTCTCTGAAATCTCTCTAGCCTCTTTAACTCCTCACCAGTTAAGGATGGTGTAATCTCGGGCTAAACCACAGTGACTGCACGCACAGGCAGAACCCCCAGTGTTTGAAAACGACGAGCCAGCTGCTCTAGTGTATATGAGGTAGGAGTCTGTGCTCCTCCCCCAGCCTTTGAGGTTGATGGAGCAACAGGGATCATGCTAGCCTGAGCCAAACTCATATACACACTCAAAATCTGAGCCAAAGCCTCCTGAAGTCTAGGTGTCACAATAGGTCCGTCAGGAGAGTGAGCTAGTCCTAACGGCTCAACAATATCAGTAATTTGCTCCTCAACAGGAGCTACTAGTGGCTCGACAGTGACGGCCCTAGCAGGGCCTCTAACCGCGGACTGTGCTCCACCCTTGCCTATGCCACGACCCTGGCCTTTCACGGCCCTAAGGTACTAGTTCTTGCGCCCTATTTTTACCGGGGATTCAACACTATGTTAATTTTTTAGGTTAATCAAAATTATGGAGTCGCCACCTAGTATTTTATGGTATATTAAGGTACCTACAAGTTAAATGAAGATCAACTCTTAACAGTCTTCTAAGCTAGTGAGATTCTAGGTATGGGCTCAAGTTAATCTAAGGGGAAAGTATAAGGCATCCCTTAAAATCTACCTAAAGGTCGATCCTCAAACGTGGTCTAAAAATGGGAAAAAGAATTGTTTATATTCTGATTATTGCTAAAGAGAGGTTAAGCTATAGATTAATGTTATTAGGTGAATCTCTATGTATAAAGTTTACATGCGTGAGCTAAACACATACTAAAAATTATAGACCTTAATTTTAGAAAAGCAAATGCCTATTCTTGACAATGGTTGTCCCTAAAGAAAATGATTAGAAGTGTTGACAACTTTATTAGATGAAAATGAATGAGGAAAAAGTGTTGATTGAAAGAATGCATTATTAGTTACTTAGGATAGTAAGGAATGATTAAGTATAATGTAAAAGGTGGCTAGAGTTGTAAGTTCACAAATAATGACCATGTTTGCTAAAATGATTAGCAAATAATAATATAAGATATACCTTATTTGTGTGAAGAGATTAATTGGGCCAAACCACTTAGGATTCAAACGATTTGTATCTTTTATCACAAAGTAGTGCTAGACCTTATACTTTTCCTTTTTTTTCAAAAAGGGTGAGCCCAATTCCAGTGTTTTCTAAAAATGTCCGACCACTCCTAAAAATTTGCCGTCTTTGTTTAAAACCATTCTGCAAACACTTGGTGAGACATTGTTTGAGGAAATTTGGTAAAACAATTTTTTATAACAAGCTAACATGTATTACTTTAGGAGTTACGTGTTTTGTAAAAGAAAGCATTGATCTAAACATACTTTGGTTTCTATCCTACATAATTTATAGTCTTAAAGCCATCTTCCAACTAATTATACTAACGAAAAAAGAAAAAAAAGGTAAATAAGAATCCACTAAATACTGTTAGTTTAACACAATATGAATATGCAAAATCAGTAAAGAAGGATAAGTTAAAGGGGCTAGACTCTTAATTCTGGACTGATGGTAAATCAAACTCATTAGCTCTAGAAGACCATCAATAAATAACTAGAGGCAGCAATAGGCTCAGAAACAGGAGCAGTAGCAGCCCAGTTCATTTGAGATGGGCCAGAGTTCAAAATATACTCTGCAGGCCCAACAACTGTTCATGCAAAGGAAGAGATACTGATTAGTACTTGCTTTTGTTCGATAAAATAAAGTAAAGAAAGAAATACAATGACAAAGTAATGCATAGTTGTAGCATCAAATAAATAATGTAAGTTAGACCAAACACTTGTGAATAATTCCCCAAATATTAGCAAAGATCAAGAATTATTGACTTTCTTAAACATCTTATGCTTTCAAAGGATCTCCCTTGGACCCTGACACTTCAGAGTTCAGAAGGGTCTTAAGAATCCCAAGAAATCCTTGTGTCAGGGAGGGATTCCTTTGATGAAAGTCAATCTTTATAATGTATATCAGTAGCCACTGACCCCTGTTTTTCCGTGGAGGAGTTAAACAAAAGAGATTTTACTAACTAGCACCAACCTATCATGGATGGCAAAACTTCTAATTCAAGGTATAAACATTACAAATCAATGTTTCAAATGCATCAAACAGAATACATAAGAAATTAGACTTTCTGGGAGGTTAGCTTGAAAGCAAGGCATGATTACTTAGGAGGACAACAATAATTACACATATGAGATGGCAGCAAGTTCCAAACAATCAAGTAAGACATGGACGACTCATTAAATCCTCTATGCCCTAGTTTGGCAGGCGATAAACTTCAAGGTGAGTTTGTCAATCATGGAAATCACATAAGTTTACTAGCAACAGAGGACATATTCAAACTTGTTTTACTCCAGAACATGTGTTGTAAATGTCAGGACCTTAATTTCCCCTGCGAAGGATGTTATGACGGCACCTAGTCTCGATGACAAGTTAAGCCTAACAAATACCAACAACTGAACTGGTATATATTAACAATTTACTGAAAACAACTGAATAATAGATAAAACCTTCTGAAAATTGAATCTTACAAATACACACCCCAAAACCCGTGGAACTGACACAACTAGAGTACTACTACATCACTGTCCGAAAAGAAATACAACAGTAAGGAAAATAAGGGAAGGTGACTGCGAGGCCTGCGGAAGCCGAGCAGGCATGCCTTGAAGTTTCCTGTAAAAGCTACTAGTAGGAAATCTATATCGACCGTCACGAGCGGACGAACCTGGTTCTCCACAAAAAGATGTGCAGAAGCATAGTATGAGTACACAACAATAGTACCTAGTAAGTATCAAGCCTAATCTCAGTAGGGTAGTGACGAGGCTAGGTCAAGACACCTACTAGGAGATGAAATAGACAGTATAGAAATGTAATACATATAAGTAATGAAATGTGAAGAATAACTGATACAGAACAAGATAATAGCAAGAACTAGTACCGGAAGTTAACAATAGAAATAGCATAAAAGAAGCAACTAAAGTGGCACAATGATCATGTACGGACTACAATTGCTTGAATAATAAAGAATGAAGCAACAAGAAATATTCCTTCCACAACACTTTGCAACATGAAACAACAGCAAGAAACAAATCGAGGTACTGCCTCGTGTATGATGAAATCTAAACGAGGTACCGCCTCATATAATCAAGAATCACAACCGAGGTACCGCCTCGTATTCCCATTTCTCCATTTCAATCACAATCTCTCCTTATACAGCCACGTGAGCCTTACATTTGATAATAGGTTTTGAAAATAATTTCCCCGAAATAGCTACACGCACTTTAACCCACCTTATGATGATGCGTGGCTTCATATAGTTCCCCTACAAGCAGCCACACACATAAGTCTCACCTTCTACCACCGCATGCACATCAACCCAAGCCTTATACTGTCGCATGCGCATCAATATCATATCATAATAACAACTTGCAACACAAGTGCCCACATATCACAACTTGCTAACAACAACAATATTAATGTTTCCACAATAATAGCCCATGGCTCCGCTGCAACGTAAGAATATCAACAACAATAATGGATGGAAAATGCTCAATAAGATAGGTGTTTCAATAATAACCAACATCGCCTTAACGTATTAACGACTTTCACAACATCAACACCAAATACTCAACAATGAGAATATAATGTATAACCACTATATTAGATAAGAATAACTCATAATAAAGGAAATAATATTCAACAATGAGTCTCAAATAATGGAATCAACAAGTAAAGGGGTAACACGAACAGTTAATTCAAACAATGATAATTAATAATGACGAGATAACATGTAACAATAAAGGGGACAACAAGTTCAACTAAAGCATGGGAGCAATTTAGCAAGTAGGATGTAGAACTAATACTAAACAAGTCAACTAAGGCATTTAAGGACACTCTATCACAATTAAGGATAATTTGACTATGAGAATTTAGAAAATAATACGGCATTTCAATTAAAGCATGGAAATATCTAAATAGCCTAAACCGGTCAAATACTACGTATAACCTGTGTACCCACTCGTCGCCTTGCATACACAGATTTCTCTTAGCACAATTGAATCAAACAATACCAGTCCTAAGGGGTTGTTTCCCCACACGAAGTTAGACAAGGCACTTTCCTCAACTAGGCCAATTCAACACTCGAAAATAGCTTTTCTCTTAAAATCCGCCTCCACACGGCCCAAATCTAAACAAAATCGACTCAATATCATCAAACTATGCTGGAAATTCAATTGCAATAGATAAAGTTAAGATTTTTACACTTTTCTCAAAAAGTCAACAAAAGTCAACCCGGGGCTCGCCCAGTCAAAACTCGGGTCCAATGGTAGATTCTGTCTACCCATGACCTCACGAGTTCATATATGTGATTAGTTTTAAAATCCGAGTCCAAATCGACACTCAAAACTCAGTTTCTATTTCTTTGAAAAACTTAGCAAAGTTTCACCAATTTCTACTTTGATTTACATGATTTTGATATTAAAATCTAAGATATGTTGATGGAATACGAATAGAAGTAGATTAGAATCACTTACCCAAGGTTTGTAGGTAAAAATCCCCACTACAAAAGCCTCCTACCGAGTATAGAGTTCAAAAATGAGAGAATGAACTCAAAAATCCCGTCCCTCAGCTATTTTTCCAGTTGCATATGTCGCATTTGCGACATGAGGTTCGCAACGCAAATGCGAAGAATCACTCGCAAATGCAAAGACCTTTCCATCTCTTCTGTCATCGCAAGTGCGATAAATAGTTCGCAATTGCAAACCATGGACCTCCGCAAATGCGACCATGTTGATCGCAAATGCGAACAAGCTCTCCCTAGGTGTACTTCGCAAATGCGAATACTGGGTTCACAAATATGAACCTAGCAGACTTGGCCTACTTTCGCAAATGCTAACTCATACCTTGCAAATGTGAGATCTGAGGTCTGTGCTGAAAAACCAGCAACTTTGATTTCCAACAACACTCTGCTAAGCGTCTAAAACTCACCCGAGCCCTCGGTGCTCCAAACCAAACACCCATATAAGTCTAAAAATATCATACGAACTTACTCTCACAATCAAAATACATAAATAACATCTATAACTACGAATTGAGCTCTACACTGCATAAATTTCAAAGAATTACGACTAAGCGTCTGAATCCTATCAAATCAACTCCAAGCGGCACTAAATTTTGCAAACAAGTTGTAAATGCCATAACGGACCTATTCCAAGTCCCAAAATAAAATTTCGATCTCGATAGCTAAAAGTCAATATACGGTCAAACTTTTCAACTTTAAATTGTCAATTTTTTTGCAGATCAACACAAATCAACCTGCAGACTTCCAAAATCAATTCCGAGCATACGCCCAAGTCTGAAATCACGATACAAAGCTATTGGAGTAATACAAACACAGTTTCGGGGTCGTTTTCACAAAAGTCAAAGTTTGGTCAACATTTTCAAATATAAACTTCTAAGTCTAGAATCAAGGTACCAAATCTACCCGAAAGCTTTTGGAACGAAACTGTTCAACCCCGCAAGTCATAAAGACATAAACACACAAGTGTGAACAATAAAAGGGGTAACGAGAAATAATTACACAAAATGAAGATCTGGTCGTTACATTCTCCCCCTCTAGAAACAAACGTTCGTCCCTAAATGTGCATAAGGACATACTTGAAGTGGTGAGCAGATGAGGATAATGACTCCGCATATCGTTCTCGGTCTCCCAGGTCGCCTCCTCACTGGATGACCCCTCCATTGAACCTTCACTGAAGCAATATCCTTTGATCTCAATTTCTGGATCTGTCGGTCCAAGATAACCACAGGCTCCTCAATGTAAGTCAAGTCCTCATCAAACTGGACTGTGCTAAATCTAGAACATGCGACAGATCACCATAATACCTCCGGAGCATAGAGACATGGAACATAGGATGAACAGGAGATAAACTAGGTGGCAAGGCAAGCTTGTAGGCCACCTCTCCAATCCTCTCAAGGATCTCAAAAGGTCCGATATACCTAGAGCTCAACTTGCCCTTCTTCCCGAACATCATCACACCCTTCATAGGTGAAACTCGGATTAAGACTGCTCTCCAACCATGAACGAAACATCGCTAACCATCTGATCCGCATAACTCTTCTGTCTCAATTGGGTCGTACGAAGCCGATCCTGGATCATCTTGACCTTCTCCAAAGCATGTCGAACTAGATCCGTGCCTAATAACTTAGCCTCTCCCAGCTCAAACCACCCAATTGGAGAGCGACCTCGTCTCCCATATAAAGCCTCATACGGAGCCATCTAGATACTCGACCGGTAGCTGCTGCTGTACGCAAACTCCGCAAGCGGCAAAAACTAATCCCAAGCGCCCCCGAAATCCATCACTCAAGCGGGAAGCATGTCCTCCAATATCAGTGTAGTACGCTCGGGCTGTCCGTCCGTCTGAGGGTGAAATATTGTACTCAACTCAATTCGTGTGTTTAAATCATGCTATACAGCCTTCTAGAAATGTGAGGTGAACTGCGTACCCTGGTCAGAGATGATAGAGACCAATACGCCATAAAGTCGGACAATCTCGCGGATATAAACCTAAGCCAGATGCTCTGAAGAATAAGTAGTCCCTACCGAAATTAAATGAGCTAACTTGGTCAACCTATCCACAACCACCCATACTGCATCAAACTTCCTCAAAATTCGTGGGAGCCCAACAACGGAGTCCATGGTGACACGATCCTATTTTCACTCAGGAATCACAAGCCCCTGAAGCAAGCCACCTGGTCGTTAATACTCATACTTCACTGCTGACAATTTAGGCACCGAGCTACATACTCCACTATGTCATTCTTCATCCTCCTCCACCAATAGTGATACCTCAAGTCCTGATATATCTTAGCGGCACCAGGATGAATGGAGTACCGCAAACTGTGGGCCTCCTAAAGAATCAACTCATGCAAACCATCCGCATTGGGCACACATAATCGGCCCTGCATCCGTAACACACCGTCATCCCCAATAGTAACCTCCTTGGCATGGCCATGCCAAACCGTGTTCTTGAGGACAAGCAGATGGGGGTTGTCATACTGGCGCTATCTAATACAGTCATAAAGAGAAGACTAGGAAACCACGTAGGTAAGAACTTGACTGGGCTCTGAAACATCCAATCTAACAAACCGGTTGGCTAAGGCCTAAACCTCCAATGCTAATGGGCTCTCAGCTACCGGTAGATATGCTAATCTACCCAACCTCTTCGCCTCTCGACTTAAGGCATCGGCCACCACATTAGCCTTCTCGGGATGACATAGAATGGTGATATTATAGTCCTTAAGTAACTCTAACTACCTCCCTACCGCAAGGTAATATTTTTCTGTTCGAACTGATGTTGTAGACTCCAGTGGTCGATAAAGACCTCACAAGAAACACCATACAAATAATGCTGCCTAATCTTCAATACATGAACAACGGCTGTCAACTCCAATTTGTGGACTAGATAATTCTTCTCATGAGTCTTCAACTGTAGAGACGCGTAGGCAATCACCCTACTGTCTTGCATCAAGAACGCACCAAGGACAACACGTGACGCATCACAATACACAATATAAGACCCCAAGCCCGTAGGCAACACCAACACTGGGTTGTGGTCAAAGCAGTCTTGGGCTTTTAAAAGCTCTCCCCACATGCCTTGGTCCATCTGAAAGGAGCACCTTTCTGGGTCATCTAGTCATAGGTGTAGAAATAGATGCGAAGTGCTCCACGAAACGACGATAATACCCAACCAAACCGAGGATACTCCAGATCTATGTAGCTGAAGACGGTCTGGGCTAACTTTGCACCGCCTCAATCTTATTCAGATCTACCTTGATCCCCTCACTCGAGACCATATGACCCAAAAACGCCACTGAATCATGCCAGAATTCACACTTTGAAAACTTTGCATCTAACTTCTTCTCCCTCAAGGTCTGGAGCACGATCCTTAAATGTTGCTCATGATCTTCCCTACTACGAGAGTATACCAAGATGTCGTCAATAAACACAATGACGGATGAATCAAGATAAGGCTGTAATACATTGTTCATCAGGTGCATAAATGTAGCTGAGGCGTTGGTCAGCCCAAATGACATCACAAGGAACTCGTAGTGACCACACCGAGTCCTAAAGACAGTCTTCGGAATATCAGAATCCAGATCTTCAACTGAAGAATCTTTAACTGATGATAACCTGACCACAAATCAATATTAGAGAACACTTTGGCACCCTATAGCTGATCAAATAGTTCATCAATGTGTGGAAATAGATACATGTTCTTCATTGTAACCTTGTTCAACTGACAATAATCAATAAACATGCGCATAGAAGCATCCTTCTTCACAGACAACACTGGAGTACCCCACGGTTACACACTAGGCCAAATGAATCCCTTATCAAGCAACTGTTGTAGCTACTCCTTTAACCCTTTCAGCTCTACTAGGGCCATACGATTTGGTGGAATGCCAAAATCGATATCCCTATCGGATGGCATGCCAGAAAGATTTGCTGGAAATATATCTGGAAATACAGTAACTGACTCAACAGTAGGAGTATCAGCACTGACAACCCGCAAAAAGGCTAGATAAGCATTACACCCCTTCTCAACCATCAGTTGAGCCTTTAGAAATGATATAACCCTGCTAGGAACATAATCTAAAGCATCCCTCCACTCTAACCGTGGTAAACTTGCCACAGCCAGAATCACAGTCTTGTCATGACAATCAAGAATATCATGATAGGGCGACAACCAGTCCATGCCCAAGATAACATCAAAGTCTACCATATAAGTAATAACAGATCAACTTTGGTCTTAAAACCACCATAACAACTAGACACGACCGATACACACGGTCCACGACAATAAGATCTCCCACTGGTGTAGACACATAAATAGGAGAACTCAAGAAATCACGAGACACGTCCAAATACGGGGAAAAGTAAGATGACACATATGAATAAATGGACCCCGGATCAAATAAGACTGATGCATCTCTATGGCAAACCGGAACCATACCTACAATAATTGAGTCTGAAGCAACTGCCTCTGTCCTACTCGGAAGAGCATAGAATCTGGCCTAGCCTCCCCTTCTAGGGCGACCTCTACAGGCCCGTCCCCCACCCCTAGCTGGCTGAACAAGTGGAGCAGCAGCTGCGGCAGCAATCATGGCTTGAGAAGTCGATCTAACTAAATCCGTGGAGCCTGAATAGTCTGGTAAGGTGCACCCCTACTAAGTCTGGGGTAGTCCCTAACCATGTGGCGGGTATCACCAGACTCAAAACAAGCTCTTGGAGGGTGTGGCTGGGACAGACTCGGGCCTGGTCAGCCAAACTGACCGCTGAAGACATCCCGCGCACGAGGTGCACTGGGAAGTGGTTGAGCAAAAGTGTGCAACCTGGGACCTCGATACAACCTGAGCACCACTAGAAGCTGGAAGTGCAATGAACTGGACGACTCAGACCCTACCATGACGGAAATGTAGCTGCAGCATGACCACTACTAAATCCCCTATGCCACGAAGCCTCTTGGACTCCCTATCATCTCTATCACGGTCTCGCAGACCGTCCAACCTCTGTGCAATCTCAACCACCTACTAATACGGAGTGTCTGACTCTCCCTCTCTAGCCATGCTGAATAATACTCCGGTTGAGCCCCTCGATGAATCGACGGACTCGCTCTCTGACTGTGACAGCCAAGGCTGGTGCATGTCTGGACAACTCACTGAATTGGACAACATACTCTGACACTGACATAGTACCCTGGCGCAGCTTAATCTCTGCGCGCCAAGCATTCCGATGGATCTGAGGAACAAACTCTTTCAAGAAAAACTCTGATAATCAATCCCATATAAGTGAAGCTGCCGCAGCTAGGCGATCCACCTCATACGCCCGCCACCACTTAGATGCCACTCTTTTTAGCTGGAACGTAGTAAAAGAAACCGTACTCGTCTCCACAATGCCCACAGTGGAGAGAATACGGTGTCACTCCCCAAGAAAACCATCCGCATCCTCTAAAGCCAAACCACTAAAAATAGGAGGGTTGTACTTCTTGAACCTCTCGAGCCTAAGCTGCTCCTCCTTAGATGTTGTTGCCCTAACCATGTTCTGAACCGGAGCAATAGGTTATACCAGTATAACCTCTGGGACCTGATACCTGGACCCTCTTCTCTAGGGTACGGGCCGCGGGAGTCTGTGCTCTTCCCCCAGCTTCATATGTAGCCAGTGCAAGTGGGATCAACTCCGCATGAGCTAAGGTACTGAAGTACTGAACATGCTCAAGAACTGTGCTAGGGTCTCCTGAAGTGCTAGGGATGCAATAGGCGCCTCGGGTGTCTGGCCCCCTATTGGAGCTACGGGTGGTTCCTCTGTCATAGCTCGGCCAGGTGCTCTGGCTGCACCACGTGCCCGTCCTCGGCCGCTGCCCCTGCACCGGCCTCTTGCGGCTCTAGCGGGGGGGCGAGTGTCTAGTCGTCAGATCCTGCAGTGCATGTCCTCACCATCTATGAATGAACAGAAAGTCAAAGATGTAGTTTTTCGAAATCAACCACTTCACCCGATAAGGAATCAAATAAGTGAAGTTTTTCTAACAATTCGGTAGCTTCTCGAAGATAAGAACAGACGTCTCTATACCGATCCGCAAGACTGTACTACTCCTGCTTATGACGCGTAACACCTATGAGCCTAGAGCTCTGATACCAATAGCTTACGACCGTAATTTTTCCTCCGAATGATGTCGTGATGGTACCTAGTCTCTAAGACTAGGTAAGCCTAACAAAGAACAACAATCGAATAGGTATATATTAACAAGTTACTGAAAATGATTTAATAATAGATAAAACCTTCAGAAAATAGAATCTTACAAATACATACCCCAAAACTGGTGGAACTGGGTCATAAGCTCAATAGAATGCAACTAGAGTACTACTACATCACCGTCTGAAAGGAAATACAACTGTAATGAAAATAAGGCAAAGTGACTCCGAGGCATGCGGACGCGAGCAGGCATACCTTGAAGTCTCCAGTAAAAGCAGCTAGCAGGAAATCTCTATCAACCGGCACGAGCAGACGTACCTGTATCTATACAAAAAGATATGCAGAAGCAAGTATGAGTACACCACAACGGTACCCAGTAAGTATGAAGCCTAACCTCAGTAGAGTACTGATGAGTCTAGGTCAAGACACTTACTAGGATATGAAATAGACAGTATAAAAATGTAATACGGATAAGTAAATGGAAAGGGAAGAATAACTGATACGGAAAAAGATAATAGCAAGAACCAGTACCAGAAGTTAACAATAGAAACAACATAAAAGAAGCAACTAAAGTGCTACAACGATCATGAACGAACTACAACTGCTTGAATAATAAAGAATGAAGCAAGAAGAAATATTCATTCCGCAACACTTTGCAACATGAAACAAACAGTAAGAAACAAAACGACCAGCCGCCTCGTATTCAAATTTCTCAATTTCAATCAAAATCTCTCCTTATACCACCGAGTGAGCCTTACATTTGAAAATAGGTTTTGAAAACACTTTTCCAAAAATAGCTACATGCACTTTACCCCATCTTATGACGCCGTGTGGCTTGACATAGTTCCCCTACAAACAATCATGCACATAAGTCCCACCTTATACCGCCTCATGCACATTAACCCAAGCCTTATACCGCCGCATATGTATCAATATCATATAAAAATAACAACTCGCACCACAAGTGCCCACATATCACAACTTGCCAACAACAAAAATATCAATGTTTTCACAACAATAGCCCATGGCTCCACCATAATGTATACAAGAATATCAACAACAATAATGGATGGAAAATGCTCAGTAATATAAGTGCTTCAACAATAACCAACATCACCTCAACGTATTAACGACTTTCACAACTTCAACACCAAAGACTCAACAAAGAGAAAATAATGTATAACCACGATATTCGATAAGACTAACTCAGAATAAAGGAAATAATATTCAAAATTGAGTCTCAAATAGTGGAAGTCAACAAGAAAAAGGTTAACAAGAACAATTAGTTCAAACAAATAATTAACAATGAAGAGATAATATGTAATAATAAAGGGGACAAAAATTTAACTAAACCATGGGAGCAATTTAGCAAGTAGGATGTGGAACAAATACTAATCAACAACTAAGGCATTTAAGGATAGTCAAACAAAATTAAAGATAATTTTACTATGAGAATTTAGAACATAATATGGCATTTCAATTGTAGCATGGAAATAGTCTAAGTAGCCTAATCCGGTCAAATACTGAATACAACCCGTGTACCCACTCGTTACCTTGCGTACACGGATTTCGCGCAGCACAATTGAATCAAAAAATACCAATCCTAGGGGTAAGTTCCCCTACACGAAGTTAGGCAAGACACTTACCTCAATTAGGCCAATTAAACACTCGAAAATAGCTTTTCCCTAAAATCCGCCTCCACACGGCTCAAATCTAACCAAAATTAACTCAATATCATCAAACAATGCTAGGGAATTCAATTGCAATAGATAAAGTTAAGATTTTTATAATTTTCTCAAAATGTCAACAAAATTCAACCCGAGGCCCACCAGGTCAAAACCCGGATCCAATGGTAGGTTCCGTCTATCCATCGCCACACGAGTTCATATATGTGATTTTCAAAATCCGAGTCCAAATCGACTCTCAAAACTCTATTTCTTTTCAAAAACATAGTAAAGTTTCACCAATTTTTATTTTGATTCACATGATTTAGATGTTAAAATCTAAGATATGTTGATGGAATATGATTATAAATATATTAGAATCACTTACCCAAGGTTTATAGGTGAAAATTCCCTGTCCAAATTGCCTCCTACCGAGTATAGGGTTCAAAAATAAGAGAATGAACTAAAAAATCCCGTCCCTTAGCTATTTGTCCCGTCGTAGATGTCGCATTTGCGACATGGAGTTCGCAATTGTGAACCTCGCAAATGCGAAGACCCCACCATCTATGTTGTCATCAGAATTGTGATAAATTGTTTGCAATTGCGAACCATGGACCTTCGCAAATGCGACCATGTTGATCGCGAATGCGAACAAGCTCTCCCCAGGTGTACTTCGCATATGCGAAAATGCGAACCCAACAGACTTGGCCTACCTTCGCAAATGCGAATTCAGACATTGCAAATGCGAGATCTGAGGCCTGTGCAGAAAAATCATCAATTTTGATTTCCAACAACACTCCGCAAAGCATTCGAAACTCACCCGAGCCCTCGGGGCTCCAAACCAAGCATCCACACAAGTTTAAAAGCATCATACAAACTCGCTCGCACTATCAAAACACATAAATAACACCTAAACCAAAGAATTGAGCTTTAAAACGCATGAATTTCAAAGAAATTTTCAAGTCTTTCTGAAAATACGACTAAGCGTCTGAATCCTATCAAATCAACTCCAAACGACACAAAATTTTGTAAACAAGTTCTAAATGCCATAACAAACCTAGTCCAAGTCCCAAAATAAAATTCCGAGCTCGATAGCTAAAATTCATCCTACGGTTAAACTTTTCAACTTAAAATTGCCAAATTTCGGTAAATCAGCACAAATCAATCTACAGACATCAAAAATCAATTCCAGGCATACGCCCTACTCCAATATCACGATACAAAGCTATTAGAGTCATAAAAACAGAGTTTCGGGGTCATTTTCACAAAAGTTAAAGTTTGGTCAACTTTTTAAATTTTAAACTTCTAAGTCTAGAATCAAGGGTCCAAATCAACCCGAAAGCTTCCCGACACGAAACTAATCAACCCTGCAAGTCATAAAGATATAAACACACAAGTGTGAAACGATAAAAGGGGTAACGGGGCTAATTACACAAAAATACCGATCGGGTCGTTATAGTAAAACAATATCCTTATAAGTCATTCTCTAGAATCAAAGAAAATTAAGGGGCATGCTGATCTACTTATTAGTTCATAAGGATAGAATCATCTTTTTAACTTAGTAGTCCTTGATCATAACTGAGAATCACATTAGAGGGAAAAGAGGTGAGGGTGATAGAATTCCTATAATGGCATATCCCATAGCTTACCATAGAAAAGCTTGTTTATGCTTGGTTTTTTAGCAGATGCAAACAAAGTGGAGAATCATGTATTCCATCATTTTAGAGTCTAAGTGTTTAGTCAAGAAAAAGGTTGTCCTCAAACCTATTCATTTACTAACTTGACATTAGATTTATACTGTCAGTGATAGAACCTTCAGAAATAAATTATTAGAAAAGTTTATCCCTAACACAACTTCATAGTAGCCTTAAGCATACAAGGGATGACACTCTGCATCCATAGTTGAGAGAAGCAGTGAGGTAAGGACAAAGTTATTATCACTCTTCAAATTGTTTCAATCAAAGACCCATACCTTACAAACTTGTATACATGCTTCCCGTAATAACTTAAGCAAATTTGACAATCACAAATTGTACCTATTCATCTTATCATGTGCAAAAGCCAACAAGAACAGTGTATAAAATCTCAGAGTTTTCTAGATCCTAACTTCAGTAAGCAAGAATAACATGACAACATGCTATTGTGTAAAGAATCAACTAGACATCTAGTTTCCTAAGGCATGATATCTACATACGCATCTGAAGACAAAGTCAATAGGCAAATGACTTCTACTGACTAAATTACCAAATTTAAAAAAAAAAATTCTTTAGGATGGCATCAAATAAAATATTAGGGCATAACATGATCAAACATAAATCGCACAAGATAATATCTCTTCGCTGCATCTACAACATGCATTCAATGTAGAGCATCAACATCACTAGACATGTAATGAAATAGAAAATAGTGAGTGAGGAAGGTTGCTGACCTTCTATTGAGTAGAAAACAATGGGCTAGAGCAAGGTCATCGAAGATTTATCTCAGAATTGAAAAAAGAAACACTAGCTAGATCGGATTTGAGAACAACATAAACAGAGAAGAAATGATGCCTGTTTGATGTGGCCAATTCAATGGGTCTGATCACATCCATGACCCAAGCGGCGAACGACCAAGGATAACCTATCATAATGAGCTTATTTGACGGAACTGGAATGAAATACCCTTGAACCTGACATAGATGACACTTTTGCACATAGCGAATGCTATGTCCTTCCATTGTCATCCAAAAACATCCTGCTCTTAGAATATTCTTAGATAAAGTGAACATATTCATATTATGTCCGCATGTACCACCATGTATTTCTTCCAACAATTTTTTTGCTTCCACCGCATCCACACATCTTAGCAGACCCAAGCCTGGAGTCCTCATGTATTGGACTTCCCCATTAAGAAAGAAGTTATTTGCCAATCTTCTTAGCACCCGTTTCTATCGTTTGTAGCATTCTCCGGTTACTCTCTTGTCTCACGAAACCTTTTGATGTCATATACCAAGGCTTACTATCTGGTTCTTAATCTACATAAAAACAATATGCATGATGGTCTCGGATCTCTGCCTCGGTGGTGTCAATGTAATTCTTGTTTGGATGTTGAATCGTGGATGATCCTGCAAGAGCATTAGCAAATTCATTCTGGATCGGGGGAATATGCTTGAATTCAATCTTGGCAAACTTCTTGCACAATTCTTTCACACAATGCAGGTACGAAAGGATTTTGACATTCTTGGAAGTCCATTCTCCTTGGACTTAGTGGACTAACAGATCAGAGTCTCCTATGACCAAAAGTTCTTTGATGTTCAAATGAACCACCATCATGATCCCAAGGATGCACACTTTTCCATATTGTTTGTACACGGGTACCTTATCTTGGACGAAATAGGATAATATTGTCGTGAATTGGAGACTAAGACTACCCTGATTCCTAATCCCTTGAAGTTTTCTGCTCCATCGAAGAACATTCTCTATCCCCCGCAAATAGTACCTCTTCATCTGGGAAATAGGTGATAAGCGACTTGTATTCTTTGTCTACTGCATTTTCTGCTAGATGATCAGCTAGATTATGTCCTTGAATTGCCTTCTACATACACAATGTCAAGTTCACTTAGAAGGATCTTCCATTTTGCTAATTTTTCAATAGCCATCGATTTTTGAAAGATGCATTTGAGCATGTGATCCGCTCAAATTACACCTTAAGAATAGTGTAAGTGATCGATGTCAAATATAGTAACCCAACTAGGTTGGGGTCGAATCCCACAGGGAATAGGCGTGAAACGAATATCTGATTAACGTAGTATTTCACTTAGTCTTAATTCGATCAAGTAACAGGATAAAATATATTGATGTTGAATACGTAACTATGATTAAACTACTAAGTGCAGATTGAAAAGATTAATTGAATAAATTTATGAAGTCGAGATACTAAGGTTGTGCTCCCCCTAATGTAGTAGAATGTATTGATATTGATATTAATTCCTGCTCTTGATATGAAATTGGGTCTTAATAGTGTGCTATCCAATATTTTCCAATATCTAGACAACGTATCCTTTCATGATTCTCCCGAATACATTAAAGTCGAAATTACAAGTACCCAATTATTTGCTAACTTAAAATCTTCTTATTCCTAAGTGATTTTATTAGACAAGGGTTAAAACCTTGAATCGTCGTTACTTATTTCTACCAAACCCTATCTCCCTTTTCCAAGGTTCAATAGTGTAAATTGGCACCCGTTAATGTTTGCAACCACAAACGATTCAATTAAAAACGAGAAATAAATAAACATCAAGCTTCTTAAGAAATTGGAATCAAAATCAATTGTTCAATAACATTCTACCCATCTAGGGTTCACAACCTTAGTATTGAAATTTAGCTACACATATTTAGAACTAAAGAACAAATAACAGAAACTGAATTCATCTTACAAAAAATAAGGATTTCCAAGTTTGGATCACCCAAATATCTCTCCCAAGTTGAAATTAACCAAAAGCACTATGTTTTTACTCTAAAATCTGACCAGTCTCTCTGCACATAACCCTAGAGAGGCTATTTATAGAGGCCCAAAAACCGAGGCAAATTGAAATAACTGCTGGGCCGACTTGTCTTCTACGATCGCATTCCTGTCGCATATCAAGAATGCGGTCCGCAGAATATGCATCTCGTATCGGAGACTGCCCCAGTACTCTTCCTTCCTATCGCATTTAAGAATACGAACCGCAGATTGATTCTGCGATCGCAGAATGCGATTGCTATTCCCTTCGATTTTTTCACCTAAGACTCTGTCTTCGTCTGCGGCGATAATGCGATGCGCATTTTCATTCTGCGATCGCATTGTCGACAACTTTCTTCTGCTAACTTCGGCTTGAGTTTCTGCCTGACTCTGCGATCAACATTCCAATTCTGCGACTCGCAGATCCACTATGCGGTCACAGAATTACTCCTGTTTTATTGTTGGCCTCTTTTCTTGCCTTGGCACAACTTTTGGCCTTCTTTTCGCGCTTTTGGGTTTCTTGCATCCCTGTACTGAAACTAATCGAAAACTAAGTAAATAACGTGATAATTATTAAGTAGAACAAGCAATTTCTAATCAAATGGTATCAGTATGTGCCGAAATTCCCCGGCACATCAACACCCCCAACTTAAGCCTTTGCTTGTCCTCAAGCAATTAACACAAAGCTAACCTAACTAATGTTCTACCTATCAAATATAACGTAACATTGACCAAGGATATTGTTTGTGAATCACATCGTAAGTATAACCATCTTTTGCTGTACCCACTTCAAAGGACAACCAATCCATCAGTAAGCTTTTGAGCCTCAGCAAAGTAACTAAATGCTACTTCCAGCTGAATCAACTTATGCTTTGACTCCAAGCTCAACTGGCTATTAACCTAGCAGTGTATGTGCCCTCACCAGAAAGAAAGTCCCATTCACACAGTATTTGTCATAAAATAAATCAAGGGACAACAAGACTAGAATCACTCTCTATCTGAATAGAAGTTCAAGTGTCATCACCTGCCATACCATAGGCTTGCCCTTATTTTAATTCATCACCTATTCATAGGAACGCGTCAGTTAAAGATCACATAAGGACTTTATAGGCTTGTAATGCTGGCTTAAGGAAGGGTAGGATATAAATTTAGACAATAGTGGCTACTTCCTCCTTGAACACTTATTGCTCTCATTTTCCTTCCAACCTTTTGTTCCTTTGCCTTCATTGGCTTTCCACTTCCACATTAAACCCTACTCACATACCCCTTTATTTTAATTTCAAGCTTCTGTATACCACTTTCATGAACTATTTCTTGTTTTCTTTTGATTTCATACTTGTGGTATCTATTTATTCATAAACTTCTCTTTTTTTTTTCTTTTTTTTTTCCGAAGCTTCAGAGATGTACAAGAGCTTTTGAGGTATGGAGTCTCATGATTTTACCCCCTTTCATTATAGATGTCCCACCCCCAACTTAATCTTTTATCAACACTCTAACTGCTCAAGGAGGAATGGGTTGAAAAGGAGTCATTTTAATGAATAGATTCAGGTTATAATGCGGAGGCCGACAAAAAGGCTATAAGCCTCAAAATGGGATACTAGTGATAATTTTAATGCACAGGTTGGCTGAAAAAGAGGCTAGAAAGGTTTTATTACCATTCAAAGAAAGCCTAAGATCACTTCTCTAACTCAGCATACATATTATAGGCAACAAAGAACTAACCGGGCAAGTTCTAGATAGCAGCAATGAACACAAGACTTATACAACAACGCTCACACACACTGGCACATCACTGTTTGGCTAATATAGTTCACAACTTTGGGGTGCGCACTTAGTGACTCGGGGCTTTCCTTGTGTCTAAAATCACAATTCTAAGTAGCCCTAGAGTTACTGAGCGAGCCTCAACTTCACTAGATTGATTTGGTTCTTGGGTTCTATTAGTCACTTATGGTTTCATACTTATTTGTTCATCTACATACCATCCCAGTCAATGTACTTTATATTTGACAGCCTGGTTCTATTATTACGCCCTTGAAAAAGAACCCGACAAAAGAAAAAACAAGGGGATTTTGATTTTTATTGCTACTCTATTGCTAACTAATTAATTACTAACTATTAATTTTAACATTTACAACAACATATTTATACATCCCAAAAAAAATCGTCACTATCAATATATCAATTCAGTTCATATATACAGACCAAATGAACAACAAGGCTACCACCCCCAACTTGATAAAATGCATTGTCCCCAATGCAATAAAAATACAAAGTAAAGAACAAAGGGGCTCCCTGGTTGCGCAGTTGCGCGAAGAGAGTAGCCTATTGTGCTGCCGGTGCTGGTGGAGAAGAAGGAGTGCGGAGCTGCTACTGCCATCACCTGCCGAAGGAAATCTCCTTGCGGCCTTGTCAATCAACGAGCGCTCAAGGGCAGCTTCAATATCTGCCTGCTCCTGTTCATCTTCTGCTGTTGGGAGTTCAATTCCTTTACCTTTATCCTTTGCGACCGGAATTTCACTCTCCTCAAGTTCTTCATTGGCCTCCTCGGAATCTTCCAAGTTATAATCTGATGACGCTGCTTCTGATGTCTCTTCATCAGTGGAGGCAATGCGAACTGGAGCAACAAAAGTCTGTGACACTTTTGCAGAGGTATGTCCTTCAGCAATGTCGTAAAATCAAGGCCCAAATCAGCCTGGCCAGCACTCGGTGTACCCGCGTTGGGAAGGAGTGAAGAAATGTCAAACTCTGGATTTTGCATTTTCTGAAGGTCTGACTTCAGTTGCTTGACATCCTCCTGTAACTGGGGCATACCGTCAACCCTTGATTCAAGCTTTGACAATCTCACTCCGAATTCATGTTGTTGTTGCGACAGTGGAGTCACAACTTGTTTAATCAGGTTAGGCAATTCTTTCAAGAGTTGGTCTAGTTTGGAGTTGGTGTGTTGCACAACTAGACCCATTCGTGCAAGTGCCGGCATTTGGGCTGCTGGTGGTCCTGTAGGAGCTGAAGATGCTGGTACTGCTGCAGCAGCTGAAGATGCAGGGTCTTGGGGAGCTAAGAGGTTCTGAGCATCAATTTCTTCTATTGTTATGGCCTCAGGGGCTGATGTATCACTAATACGAGTGATGTCAATATCCTTCGTAGACTTCCCCAGTCTGTCTTGGTGAGGCAGGAATGGAACAGCCACCTCTTGGCACAATGTAGTTATCAGACTCGAGAAGGGAAGTGATGTAGCCTGTTGAATCGCCCTGATCCCGATCTCTTGGAATATTAGACTACCTACATCTATTGCGACCCCCTTCATAATGCTAGCAATGAGAAGGGCCTTCTCAATGCTAATTTCCGTTTCGTTCCTTGAGGGTACGATGTGGGAAGTGATGAAACTGAGCCAATATCTGGCTTCCCTTGTGAGATCTTCCTTATAAATTTTTCTTACAGGGTTTATCCAGGCTGGGACCCCTTTAGCAATTGCGGATGCTATCCACCCCCTCTCGTGCTCCCTGTTGGAGAACCGTGCATCATATTTCGCTGTGTCCGCTACCCAGTTGGGGAAGAATAGCTTGTTGATGTGGTTGCTGTCACAGAAGACAGCCTTCCCCCTCACCTGGACAATGCCGGTGAATAATCTGTTGCGCCTGTGGTAGGGAGTTCTTGACGCCCCATACGACGCATAAAACTCCCGGACCATTGTTTCATTGTATTCTTTTTGGTCAGTTGTGAAGTACTCCCAGTTTCTTCTTTTTATGATCTCCAGGATATGTGGATAGTATTCTGGGAGTCCATTCACGCTCAGCTTCTTTTCCGGCAAAATTTTCCTCTTTGAAAGTGCTTCCCGGAATAGAGTTCTTGAACCTTCAACTTCAAACCGAAGCTAAAGGTCATCACCCTTTTTCCTTCGCGCTTCTGCTTCTAGCTCTACTTCCGGGAGACAGTCCTCCTCTTCAGACTGGGAGGTACTCTGTCTGATTGTATCTCTCTTAACCCTCTTGGCTTGTTCAGCTAGTTGAGTGGTCAAAGGCCTTTTTCTGCTTACGTTCTTCTTGGCCATATCTGCATACATAGTATATGTGAGTGGCAGTATCAAAGTGTGATAAACACCCAAACAAGAAAGATAAACAATGATATGTAAAGATGTGGTGTGGTCTGCGGTCGTAGAATAGGATCTGCGATCGCAGAACCATCGCATTTGGCATCCCTTTGTGAAGGAAAGTTGCTGAGTGGATATGCGATTAATCTGCGGTTCGCAGACTAAGTATGAGATCGCAGACTCGCCAAATCACCCTCTCTTATTTTGCCTAAAGTTCTGGGGGTGTATGCGATGGGTCTGCGGTTAGCAGACCCACTCTGCGATCGCAGATCCATCGCGGAACTCATCTTGTTCAGCAGCTAGGGTTTGTGAGATGCGACTGATAAGCGATCCACATCTTGCATATGTGGATCGCAAAATTCCTGACATCCCCAATAATAAGCATGTACAACTTTGTTAAACTGACCCACCCCATTGATCAATTAAATCTACAACTTGCCATCTTCACAAAAAGATTTGACCTTTAACATGAAACCAACAAAACTAGGGTTTAAAAATTAGAACTTGACATCTAAGAGGGAGTTTGCATACCTGTAAGTAGATGATTAGATGAAAAGTAGGTGAACTACTTCGCCGGAGTAGGTATATTCCGATGAGAGAAAGCCAGAATCTTTTGCTCTGAACTTCGGCGGCGGAACTTTTTGTTTGATAGTGATAACTTAGGTTTTTATTTTTATTTTTTTTTTCTTTTTTTTATACGGTTGGGCTAAAGGGAAAAATAGCAATTTTGAGTCATTGAAGGAAACACGTACCTGATGGGTTTGCAACAAAAATGTGTACCACATAATAAAATGCGAACCACAGAATGATCGCATTCTTGGTCACATCATGTGCCAAATTCTCTGGACCTGTCTGTGATGGCAATGCGGTTCGCATAATTGAAATGCGAACCGCAGAATGACTAACCCCTTGTCGCATTTTCAACTTAGATGTGGGCCAATTTCTCTGTGGCTGTCTGCAGTATAAATGCGACTCGTAGAGCGCAAATGCGATCGCAGATTTTGTGATCTTCCTCGCATTTTGTTGCTTCCGTTTTTTGCTCAACTCTCTGCCTCACTTTGCGACGCAAATGCGTTTCGCATATATGAAATGCGATAGCATTTGTTTAGCATTCTTCTCTGCGACAGTTTATGCAATTGTAATCACTTGTCTCATTTTGTGTTCACTTCACAACTCCTGTATCTGAAAATAACCCTTCAACCCAAACAAAGAGCACACGTGAATACTAAGTAAGGAAAGAGAGAAAAAGAAAAGAAAAACAATTTAAACAACTACAGAAAATGCTCAGATGCATCTGCAATCACTCGGTAGGTGGTACATTATCGTCTTGCAAGGCCAGCTGCTCTATGACATGCTTTTCACCACTTGAACCCAGATATTGTTTCAGTCTCTGTCCGTTCACTTTGAAAGTTCGGAGTCCATCCTCCGATGCCAATTCAACAGCCCCAAACGGAGAGACATTTATAACTTTGAAAGGCCCCGACCATTTGGATTTCAACTTACCTGGAAACAGTTTCAGCCTTGAGTTAAATAACAACACAAGATCTCCCACGTTGAAATCTCTCTTTAAGATTTTGGAGTCATGAACGAACTTCATTCGTTCTTTGTAGACCACTGCACTCTCATATGCATGGAATCTGAATTCCTCCATCTCATTCAACTGAGCGAGCCTTAAGGCTCCGGCCTCAGCCCAATTCATGTTTAATCTTTTTAATGCCCAGAGAGCTTTATGCTCAAGTTCAACGGGTAGATGACATGCTTTTCCGAAGACTAACCGATATGGTGATGTGTCAATCGGCGTCTTATAAGCGGTCCGATAACCCCAAAGTGCGTCATCTAGCTTCCTTGACCAATCAGTTCTATTTGCATTCACGGTCTTAGCAAGTATACTTTTGATTTCTCTATTTGAGACTTCTACTTGCCCACTTGATTGTGGATGATAAGGCGTTGCCACCTTATGCTTGACCCCATATTTGTCGAGGAGACTTTTGAATACTCGGTTACAAAAATGAGAACCTCCGTCACTGATTATGGCTCTTGGAGTGCCGAACCTGGTGAAAGTATTCTTCTTTAAGAACGAGGTTACACTCCTAGCTTCATTATTTGGCAAAGCAACGGCTTCCACCCACTTTGACACGTAATCAACAGCCACTAGTATGTATTTCATCCCACATGAGCTAACGAAAGGGTCCATGAAGTCAATACCCCAGACATCGAACACTTTAATTTCCATAATGAATTTCATAGGCATTTCATGTCTCTTTGATATCGGGCCTTGGCGTTGGCATTGGTCGCAAGACTTGACCAACTGATTAGCATCTCGGTAAATTGTGGGTCAGTAGTATCAACATTCCAATACCTTTGCAGCTGTTCGGTTGCCCCCATGATGACCCCCAACTGGCGAATCATGACATGCTTTCAAGATCGGTGTCATCTCTTCCTCCGGAACACACCTTCGAATGATGTTGTCTGCGCACACACGGAATAAGAATGGTTCCTCCCAATAATAATTACGAGAGTCCCTCAAGAACTTCTTCCTCTGGTACGATTCCAACCCTTCCGGAACGAAATCACTAACAATGTAGTTAGCGATATCAGCATACCATGGCGCCATTGAACTTGATATCATCAATATTTGCTCATCTGGAAAGGAATCATTGATTTCCAGCTCTCCTGTCCGTCTCCCTGCTTCTTCC
>MCJB01001469.1:0-21241 GCA_002018475.1 Nicotiana obtusifolia | reverse complement strand
ATAAAATAGGCATAACTTCTTCATACGATGTCCGAATTGGACGATTCTTTTTGCTATGGCTCCGAAATTTCGATACGGATCTAATGATTCAAACAAAACTGAATTCGGAGTTCATTTACTAATTCAAATTTCAATTACACCAGAAGCGCGACGTTTGTCGCTTCATGAAGCGACAAACTAAGTCCCGTTAATGATCCGAAATTCACCCGAGACCCTCGGGACTTCATCCAAATATGCACACATGTTCTATAACCTCATTCAAACTTGTTCCAATCATTGGAATACTAAAATGAGCATCGATTTATTAAATTTGCTTTGAAAGCAATTCGATGAACTCTAAGGATCCTCAATTCGATCCTTCGATCCGAACTCGACCAAACGAAGTCCGAATGGTCTGAAAATTTGCACGCAAGTCCAAAATTACATAAGGAACCTACAGCAACTTTCGGAATTTCATTCCGACTTTCGGATCAAAAGTCGACCTATCAACCAGTATTCCGAACTTCCTCGATTCAATTCTCACGTTGTTCGAGGTCTATTAAATATATTCCGGTTACTCGTCTAAGTCATATATACTATCCCGAAGCTAGTCGAGTCGTCGGAATTCAAATCCGAGCCTTCTAACTCAAAAGTCAATTTCGGGTTGACTTTTGTGACTTAGACTTTCGCAAACGAGACCATGTGTCTCATTTCTTTCCAATTTTCTTCGAGTACATTTTCTCAACTTAATTTCACACAATATAAATAATGAAATAGCTCGGGGAAATAAAGTGAGTCATTACATATTAATAGCTGACTTTTTAAATTGTGAATTTTTGTTAAATCCTTAGCTGCAATGAGCATGTCATCAACATAAAGTAATAAGTACACAAATGAACCATCATTTAACTTCCGAAAGAAAACGCAACTATCGTACATGCTCCTCGAATAATCATGACTAAACATAAAGGAATCACACCTTTTGTACCATTGTCTTGGAGACTGCTTTAATCCGTACAAGAATTTCTTCAACAAGCAAACGTGATCTTCTTTTCCTTCAATTTCAAATCCTTCGGGTTGATGCATGTACATTTGTTCCTCAAGTTCGCCATGTAAGAAAGTTGTCTTAACATCAAGTTGTTCTAATTCCAAATCATACATGACAACTAAGGCAAGCAAGACACGAACAGATCTATGTTCAACAACAGGTGAGAAAATATCATTAAAATCAACTCTATAGCTCTTTGCAACTAATCGTGCCTTATACCTCGCATCTTCAACCCCTGGAGTGCCATCCTTTTTCTTGAAGACCCATTTGCAACCAACAATTCTTTTTTCTGACGGCGGCTTCACAAGAGACCAAGTACCATTCTTGTGGAGAGACTCAATTTCTTCATTCATTGCAATCAGCCACTTAGCTGAGTCAGCACCAGAAATTGTTTCTGAATATTTTAATGGTTCTCTAATTTCTTCAATTTCTTGTGCAACTGAAAAAGCAAATGCAATATAATCTCCAAAACATATAATCTCCAAACCTTAATGGTTGTTTACCTTTTCTTCTTGGTCTATGTTTGTCTATAGAACACTCCTCTTCTTCTGGTTCAACTTCAGGAATTTCAGCTTCTAGCTCAAATTCAGGAGTTTCAACTGTATTTTGCTCCAAAATTGATGAGCTTGGCTCGGAAGGAATGCCAATCTCAACCTCCACCTAATTTTGTGTACTCTTTCTTTTATCTGTATTACAAGAACTAGAAGACTCTTTTCTAAAATGTAACATAAAGGATTCATCAAAGGTTACATTTCTGCTAATTATAAATTTTGGTGCCATGGGATCATTATACCATAGTCGGTATCCTTTCACTCCAGATGCATACCCAAGAAAAATGCACTTTTTAGCCCTTGGATCTAATTTTTCATTATTTACATGCATGTATGCAGGGCAACCAAATATCATTAAATCAGAATAATTAGCAGGAGTACTTGACCACATTTCCTCTGGAGCCTTAAAGTTTAAAGGTGCAGAAGGAGCTCGATTGACAATATAACAAGCTGTAGAGATAGTTTCTACCCAAAAGGCGTTTGTCAACCCAGCATTTGAAATCATGCAACGAGCCCTTTTCAAAAGAGTTCTATTCATCCTTTCTGCCATACTATTTTGCTAAAGTGTCATTCTCACAGTACGATGTCGAGAAATTCCTTCATTCTTGCAAAACTCGTTGACCGAAGGGGGAGAAGCAAGTCGAAGGGCCAAAATCAACATGGCAGATCAAAATCAAAGAATCGAGGAATATCAACAGACGCATTAAGTTAGAATTGTCGTTTTGTTATGTTGTGTCTTAGCACTTAAAATAAACTCAAAACAAAAAAATATATTAATTAGAAACTTGATTATTTATAAACTAATTTAAAGATTAGCTCTCAAAATAGTACCGGTTATTTAAAACGAAAAGAGTAAAAGAATTATCTCCGGTACATATATAAATAATTGTATACAGGTAAAATCGGACTCGGAATTTGACCGAGCATCCAACACGACAGGCCGAGATTGAGAGATGGTGATAAAATCCCAGAGATCGGCTTCTGCCCTGCCGAATTAGCCACCGAAACCACCAGACTTGCCTTCGAGTTTACCGAGGTCATAACTGGTCCCGGTTATAACGGTCTCAAGGAAAATATTGTCAGCTTATCCGACAAGGGTCCGAAATTCTCGCCACTAACTGGACAATACGGCGGAAATCACGGAACATACCAAAAAAAGGGGGCCAACAGTCAGCAAATCAATGACTTTTTAACTTCTATAGAACAATAGAATTAATACCCTAAAATAGGACTCCTCTAATATATAAAGGGGACCTAATAATTCATGAGAAAGATGGTAACATATGCTCATAAGCAATACATTACTACAGTTATTCTACAAGTTCTTATTCTTTGGTGTTTTGGTGTTGATCAAAGTACATTCAGCTCGAGGGTGACAGCCTTCCTAGGCTGATACTATCCAATTAGTGTGGTTTGCAGTTAATTTATTGTTGTTTATTACAATTACAATCTAATTCATCGTTCAATTGCAGTTAATACTGAGAGTTGCTTGCAGCCCATGTTTGCATAAAAAGAGTTCAAAAGTTGGTTGCTGAATTTAAGAAAAAGCCTATGCACAAATATATAGGAGGATACTTTTATTTGACTTGTCAAAGTTGCTGCTACTACTATTTGATTGATATTATGAGAATAAGTGAGCATTTTTCAGTTTTGTGTGGTTGTTATAAATTAGTCTTTGATTTCTAGCTAATAATGTCTCCAAAACTTAATTATGATACATGCATATGATCTGAATGAAAACATCAAGTATGTGTACGTTTTTCTAAATGTACATCATGCTTTTTATTATTGCAGAAAATTTTCTTCCTTTTTTCACATCAAATTTAACAATTTTAGTGGAAGAAACCGACAACTCCAAAATAAATTAAGAATCATATAAGTCCACTTTGAGGAAACTGAAAAATCCAAAATATCTTCCTCCTTACCAGCCTCCCATAAGGGAATTAAAAAAAACTTAGTTGAAGCTCAATTCACAAGAATCATATCTAGGGCCTGTTTTTTTTCTTCAAATAGACAAATACGTAATTGGTTTAATGTTAAGAAAAAGTGAAATTCTTGAATTTTTTAACTTCATCATTAGGGTCACAATATTTATCTAACTACTAAAATAAGAAATAAATAATCCAATATTTAATTCAAGTCAGTGCACAAGTCTTTCCATGAAAATTTCAAACGAAAGCTACAAGGGACCAACTTTTTCTTAGTCATTAATAATTGTTGAACAGACCATATATAGCTCAAGTCAATGCACAACCATATAGTTGTTGGTTTTTTTTTTTTCGGTTTAGAAAAGTTTTTTCAATTTTGTGTGGTTATTATAAATTAGTCTTTGATTCATTTAATATGTGTTTTTAGATTAATTTATCATTCTTAACTATGATAAGTACATATGATATGAATGTAAACATCAAGTTTCTAAATGAACATAATTCTTTTTTTTATTATAGAAAATATTCTTTATTTATTTGGGCCAACTTGTAAACATCAAATTTAACAATGCACAAGTCTGGACTGCAGACTACGTGTTCCTTAATTCCTATTTCTACATCACATCTATAGCATCTTTTTGTGAAGAAAGAAAAGAAAGGGACAATTCCAAATGAGTGATAGATAGTAAGTCAATGCACAAGTCTTTCCATGGAGAATTCCGACTTTCCTTGTGAGGTCTGCGTACCAGAAATTCTGAGTGAGGAATTCTGTTGACCCGAGGGAAGGTGTTAGGCACCCTCGGATTCCGTGGTTCTAGCACGGTCGCTCAACTATTATAATCGGCTTATTATCTGATTTTAATACAAGTTCCTAGCCTATGGTATATTTTATCTTCAACCGCTTTTGTTTAATTATTAGGAAAAATTGCAACGTCATTTAAAATATGTCATGAACCATGTCACATAAATGCACCCGTAATCCGTAATACATTTTATTTAACGTTGAGATTTGAATTTGGATCGCATAAATGCGCACTCGGGTTTAGGAAAGTGAATTATTAAAATAACGTGCCTAAAGCAACTACGCGTTTTTAACTTTTTGAGGGCCATGGAAATTCGCTGAATAGCACGCCTCGATTTTCTAAAGATTTTAATATTAATTAAATGAGGGTCACGCATTTTTGAGATTTTATCCGGCACGGTGCACCTTGAATTATTTCAAAAGCTTCTATTGTTCGAAGTTGTTAAAATCGGGTTACATGAAATGCACCCCCGAAATTGGCATTGTTACTATGTCACAGGAACCGTACCCATAGTCACAATAGTTTATTAATCGCGCCTAAAAGTAAACTACGAAAGTTTAAGGCATTCAAGAATTAGTTGCTTCCAAATTTGTATTTAACTATTAAGAGGGCCATGGGTGATCGTTTTTTTATTTGTATGGCTCACCTCTATTAATCAAAAGAATTTCTTGAACTTACAGTTGTTAAAATCATATTCATATGACTACTGAGACTGTTTGTGTTTTTTTTTATGCATTAGGCCAGCCCAAATGAAATTCTGCAGCCTTAGTTTTGAGTGGGATATTGGGTTCAGACAACAGGCCCAAAAGGCCCAACAGTACCTGCTTTCAAACTCAATTGTGAGCCCAAACTTTTAGGGCGTTGAATATCCAAAGCACCAGACCTGGGTTCGATTCCCAGGAGTACCACGAAGGAAATCACATACAGACAAAAGCATTGGCCTACAAGCTGACATGCTCTCAACGTCTACATAAATAATCAGCCCTCAAGATTACATCCAATTGTCACTAATTTCAATAAACAATGTTGGAATTCGAATTTCAATGAGACACTCTTTAACCTACCCAATACAGTTTGGATTCATAAACTTGTATAAGAACTTTCTGCAATTAAACATTAACAACATGCATTTCCTGAGCTGTTAGACCTTCTAAATGAACATAAACAACATTTGACCTATATTTCACTAGAACGCTTAATAGTATTTGCCTAAATAGTGTGAAACTAATACGAAATCAGATTAAATAAACTTAATCATTTGATCAAACAAATACTATATATGTTTTAACAGTCCGTATAGTCCAATACAGTCCTTACTACACTATCCACTCAACCCAAACAAGTTAATCTACAACAATCCTGAATCATATACAACAGCAGTTCATCTACTCAATACATAATTAATCTAAACAAATAGAACACAATAGACTACCCGAAAAAAAAACACTATCAGATAAGTATGTGGCAGAATCACTAAAACAGTTCATGCTAAGCTTTAAAAACTTTCTTCTTCAATTTCATTTCTTCAATTTGACTTCACAAACAAACAAGACTCGAGATGTGTACCTGAATATTGAAAGAGGAAGAAAGTAAGGAGCAGCAATCAGCATTCTAACAGCAGCAATCTAACAGTAACAGTATCACTAAAACCAATTCAGACACGGCTAATGCACATTTTTGAAAGTTCTCAGAGATTTTTTTTTCCATTAACAATGAACCCAGTGAATCCTTAAAATTCACTCGAAAATCTGCTAAGAGTATTGTCCACTCTCAAAATCTCTCCCTTAAAATCCGTGCGTGTTTTTTTCCAGTGCTTATTCCCCAATCTCTTTTTTAATGCCAAAATACACATGCCTTTATAGGCAATCTGTTAGTTTGTTACTGACAGATTCTTTTTTTTACTTTTTAATCCTTTTCAAATTTTCAGTTTAGCTTAGCTACCCCTCCATTTGATAACAGATTTTTGTTTAGTCCTAGAGCTCAGAAGCTTCATAATCTGTTACTGACAGATTCCCTACTAACTATTACCTAAATTATCCCTTTACGACACTGATTTTACCCTCTAAACCTAACGGGTCGAGTCGACCCAATTCCGAACACTAATGAATCCAATTCAAATCCTTTTCTTCTAGGGCTTTTGATTTTTAAAAGCCCTGTTCAGACACATTTGTTTTTACCCGTTTTCTTTTGCAGAGTCTTGACGACTCGACTAATTTAGACCCAACAGAAGATAAAACATCAAACACTAGAGAAAAACAGACAATAAAGCTTAACATACAAACACGGATTTTTGACAAAATTGAAAAATTAAAACTAGAAAACTAAAAGAAAGGGGTAGAAGATGAGAACAGTGAAAACAAAATGAAACAAAAACAAAAATGAAAAACAAAAATGAAGAAATACCTTGGACCGGTGGGCTTGAACATCTTCAAAATCTTGATTTTTAGCCAAGCTTGACCTTATCCGTGTGTTCTCGTTGAGAACACACGGATAAAGTCGATCTTGACTTCAATCGACTCGAGAAACTTAGGTTCAGGTTTTCTGAAAACTTTTAGGGTTTTATTTTTGATCTGAATTGGAAGGATTCTGGGTGGTTTTGACGAAAATGGAGTGGGAATTTGGGTGAGGGGATGATGGCGGTCTTAGGGTGTAGTTTTGGGTTGATTTGGGGCGGATTGGGTGGTGCGCCGCCAGGGTCGTCGGTGGAATTTGGGGGCGGCTGATTAGGGTTTCTAACTAGGTTATTGGAGACGATGAAATGAGGGTAGGGGGTATGTTCGGACATATATATAGGCGTGGGCGGATCAGTTGTGAACCGTTGGATCATCTGGGATCAACGGTTTAGATCAAAACTTAAACAAACGGTGTCGTTTGGGTGTAAGGGGAATTGGACCGGGTTTGGGGAATTAAATTTGGGCTGGTCCGGTCAAAACGTTTTGGGCTCGTCTGAGTTTTGGTTACAAGCCCAATTCGAGTTTCTTTTCTCTTTTGTTTTTATCTTTAATTTCTTTTTATTTTTAATTATCTCTTTTTTATTTTAAATTAAAAATCCTAAATTACCTAAATGTGAAATTAAGCTAATTAACTAATTATAAAATTATAAACGACACTTAATTCTAAGAGAACAATAAACTAAGAATTAAAGATTAAAAATGTAAAAATGAACTATTTTCGTGATTTTCAAATTTTATAAAATAAATAATTACTAATTTAATTCTAAAATGTAAAACAAATACTAAATGCAATGCATGATGTTTTTGGTATTTTTCATGATTTAATTAAAATTTAAACAAGCAAGAAAATATAAATAATTTAAAAAAATCTACTAAAAATTCCTAAAATAGCGAATAATAATTAAAAAAAATCTATTTTTGATTTTTATAGGAGTATTCTGGGTGTGGCAAAAATCACGTGCTCACAGCTACTAGTTAATATAAACTAAGAAAAAGAAATCAAAGATAGAGCTTAATATGATTATATACCTGAAATAACATATTGGACGACTGGAACTTGTCTAGACACCATTATTTCTTCTTCTTCTGTAGTGCCTTTGATGGGGTCGCTGCTTCTTTCGCCTTCTCATGGTGATCTTGTGTTCCAGTTCTTCAACAATCCAAGAAAGCCAATTGGGATTTCGAGCTGAAAGCATGAAATATGCAATGGATAATCCACAGTTCCATATCCCATAAGAGCAGCTTTCCAAAAATCATTGAGAAATTCAGAAGTGCTTTCTTCATCCAAAACGTGTGTTGTGTTGTTTGTCTTGGGCATCCTGCTACTTCCACAACCTTCCGAAACTGGGAAACCACGCAATCCATCATTACCTCCCGCGTATGAGTTACTCTGAAAGGTATGGGATTGAGGTTCTTGAGGAATGCATCCTTGGAGATGATTGTGGGAGAGATTTAAGAATTCAAGATACGTAAGAGAAGCAAGTTGTTTTGGTATCTCTCCCGAAAGCTGGTTAAATGAAAGGTCCAATGATTCAAGTACAGATAGATTTCCAAGTGATTTCTGTATGTGACCTTGCAATTTATTATGAGACAAATTCAACACACGCAGTGCTATGAGATCTCCCAGAAGACTAGGAATATGTCCTTCAAACTTTTTACTTGAAAGATCAATAGTGATGTACAAAGACAAGATTCTCACAACTTCACGGTCTTGTCCCTTTGTCACAACAACTATCGAGTCTTCGTAATATCCATCTATTGATGCTTTCTTTGTTTGGTTAGTTCTCATCATGGCTTTGAAATGATGAAAAAGACTTGTTGGCAACTCTGCTGTAAATGCGTTGCAAGAGAGATCCAATATTTGAAGTTGAGGAAACAAGTTTTTCATCCTTGAAGCTCTGATGGGTCCACGTAGTTTATTGGATCTCAAGCTTAAAACTTGTAACTTTGGAAGTGTTCCCAGCCACATGGGGAATGTGTCATTGAGGTGATTGTTTCCCAAATCAAGAACTTCCAACTCTTTGCAATTGGCTAAGGATTTTGGGATTTTTCCCTCTACCTTATTTCCATACAAGTTGAAGCTTGTAAGTCCACTTCCAACTCTAAAAGTTATTTGAAGATCCCCAGAAAGACTATTGCGTTGCATATCCAAAACCTCGAGTTGGCTACTCATGTTACCTAAGTTGTGGAATTGCTCCTTTCAGATTGTTTCTTGCCAGATCAAGAAGTATTAATGATGTCAAATTGCAAACAGAAGAAGGGATCTTCCCACTGAGACTATTATTTGATATGAAAAAAATACCTTAGAGACGACGGTAGAATAGGTAGCGATCCTTGAAGAAAATTGGATCGCAAATCTAGAGTATCTAGCTGCAAAAATGATGACATATGGTCAATACTTGTCAACATATTGTGGGATAGATTAAGAGTATACATTGAGTGCATCCAATTGGACCATGCCCAATCAGGAATTGCTCCTTGAATCTTGTTATATGAAAGATCCATATGCACAAGATTCTTTGCTGATCTCAAAAAGTCCAATTCGTTTACTTCACAACCGGACAAGTATAACTCTTTAAGAGATTCAGGCAAGGTAGACTTGACGTTGCTGTCATTGGTCAGCGAAATACTATTATATGAAAGACCTAGCCTAGTAAGTTGTTTGAGGTTTAAAAAGATGTTGACGTCTACATTGCCACTAAAATTGTTAGATGAAAGATCAAGCTCCTCTAGATTCACGAGGTTCTGAAGTGACTTGGGAAGAGGACCTTGCAACTGGTTGTTTCCTAAATCAATCCGGACTAATGTATTGTACTTGAAATCCTCAAGCTGACCAGAAAAGTGGTTACCACTTAAGTACATTACACGTAGAGATGGAAGGGAGAATACCCATGACGGTATTGCTCCATTCAGGTTGTTATATGATAGCCAAATTTCCTCCAGCTTCTGCAGTCCACTTGTAAATGGAGGAATTGGTCCTTCAAAATGGTTATTTCGAAGATCCATAGACTCTACACGGGTGAGATTCCAAAGAGATTTTGGAATAAGTCCCGAGAGATTGCAAAGATCAAGATCCAGACTCTGCAATGAAGTTAGATAGTCAAAAGATTCGGGCAGAAAATCACCAAAAAAATTCACGCCATAGAGATCTAGCAACCTTAGAGATGCACTGCTGTTCCATTTGGTCTTTGGAAAATAACCACCGAGCTGATCATTTTCACCTAAGTCAAGAACTTGCAAGTTTGGCAAGTGAAAAATACTCTCAGGAATTATACCATACAATCCTATCATCCGAAGCATCAGAGTTGTTATATGAAAAGAGAGATTTGGAGGAATGGTGGAAGGGATGTTTACATCTGGAAGAGCAAGCTCTCTTAATTGGGTCAAATTCTGAAGAAGCAATTTGAAATTGTGAGGTCCAAGACTGAGCATCATATAATGGTTGCTTGATAAATAAAGAGACTGTAACTTGGAAAGATGAGAGATTTCAGAAGGAATTTGACCTGTGAAATATGAGTTAGAAAGATCGAGATGCGTCAAGCTCGAAAATCTGCCAAATTTAGGCGAGATGTGCGAACCATAGAAGTAATTAAAAGAAAGGTTAAACCTTTGGAGATGAGAGAGCTGGAATAGGCTGCTGTTAGAATCAATAATCCCTTTAAGATTGCCGCAACTGAGATCAAGTTCAATGACATGGCCAGTAAACTCATCGCATATCACGCCATCCCATAAACAACAATCTCTGCTCATGTTCCATGTACTCGTTTTCGCATAAGATTTCTGACCGTAGTAATCACACCAAGTATCAGAATAGGGACCTACAGTAAGCGTCTGGTTGAATTTTAGAAGGGAAATACTTTGATGTTTGTTGCACAAATGAGGTAATGTGGATGAAGAAAAAGCAAGTTCATGACAGACAAAGACAAAGAGCACAACTGAGAGTTGCTTGTAGCCCATCTTTGCATAAAAGGAGTTCAAAAGTTGGTTGCTGAATTTAAGAAAAAGCCTATGCACAAATATATAGGAGTTCAAAAGTTGGTTGCTGCTACTACTATTTGATTGATATTATGAGAATAAGGTGAGCATTGTTTAATTTAAGATAAAGAACATTTTTTAAATGTACATAATGCTTTTTTCTGATTGCAGAAAATATTCTTCACTTTGATCGATGTGGATTTAGGACAACTTGTCCTTTTTCTTAATCATTAATAATTGTTGAACAGAACATATATAGCTCAAGTCAATGCACAAGTCTGGACTGCAGGAAACATGTTCCTTTCTATTTCTACATCACATCTATAGCATCTTTTTTGTGAAGAAAGAAAATAAAGAGATAAATCCAAATGAATGATAGATAGTAAGTCAATGCACAAGTCTTACAAGGCAAATTGGCCGAACCTCGTAAATTCTGGTGTTCTTTTTATTGTTGCTTTATTGTCTTATTTATTATTTGGTGGCTTGTGACTCATTCACACTATATACATTTGGCTTCCACAACAATTGGTATCAGAGCCAAGGTACTATCAAAGTATGCTCTGTGGTTGCAGCATAGTCTGATCTTCCACATCAGAAAAGATTTATCTTGGTAACTGAGTCAAGGTTCTGTCTGGGTATGCTCTGTGGTTGCAACTTAGTTTGATCTTCCACATCAGAAAGGAAATAATCTTGATTTGTGTCGTCAGCTATTAAATAATATTTGTGTCAAAAATGGGAGACAATAAACAAGAAGAATCTACATCAAGTGTCAAGAATACGTCATCGTTGGCATCTTCGCTAATGACAAGAATTGTGTCAAATGCGAAATTTGCGGTAGAAATTTTTGACGGGTCAGGACATTTTGGGATGTGGCAAGGCGAGGTTTTAGATGTCCTTTTTCAACAAGGGCTAGATATTGCCATTGAAGAAAAGAAACCAGATATTATTGGAGAAGAAGATTGGAAAATTATCAACCGTGTTGCTTGCGGTACCATTCGATCCTACCTTTGGTAGAGAGCAGAAATATCCATACACAAAGGAAACTTCTGCAAGTAAATTATGGAAAGCACTGGAGGATAAATTTTTAAAGAAAAACAGTCAAAATAAATTGTACATGAAGAAGAGACTGTTTCGCTTCACCTATGTTCCTGGTACCACGATGAATGAACATATCACCAGTTTCAATAAGTTGGTCACAGATTTGCAAAATATGGATGCAACTTTTGATGATGGTGATTTGGCCTTGATGTTGTTGGGGTCACTTCCTGATGAGTACGAGCACCTTGAAACTACTCTACTCCATGGGAATGACGAAATTTCTCTCAGAGAAGTTTGTTCGGCTTTGTACAGCTATGAACAAAGAAAGAGAGAAAAACAAAAGGGCGGAGAAGGAGAAGCACTGGTTGTGAGGGGTCGTCCTCAAAATCAAACGAGGACAAAGAAGGGAAGATCCAAGTCTAGATCTAGACCCAGCAAAGATGAATGTGCCTTTTGTCGAGAAAAGGGGCACTGGAAGAAAGACTGTCCGAAGTTGAAGAATAAGGCCAAACATAACAATGGAAAGGCCATTATGGATTCAAATGTAGCTGATTGTGATGATTCAGACTTCTCATTAGTTACAACAGAGCCATCAACATCATCATACATATGGTTGATGGACTCGGCTTGTAGCTATCATATGTGTCCCAACAGGGACTGGTTCGTGGATTTTCAAGAAGGAGAATATGGAGTCATCCACATAGCGGATAACAGCCCTCTTACCTCATATGGCATTAGTTCAATACGAAGGAACCATGATGGAATGATCAGAACATTAATAGATGTTCGATATGTACCGGATTTGAAGAAGAATCTCATCTCTGTGGGAGCCCTAGAATCAAAAGGGTTCAAAATCATTGCAGAAAATGGAGTGATGAGAGTATGCTCTGGTGCACTAGTGGTAATGAAGGCCAATCGAAAGAACAATAACATGTACCATTATCGCGGTAGTACAGTTATTGGGACAGCGACAGTGACATCCAGTGACGAAAAAGAGACGGAATCAACCAGGCTATGGCACATGCGCTTGGAACATGCTGGAGGAAAATCCTTGAAAACTCTGTCAGATCAAGGATTGTTAAAAGGAGTAAAGACTTGCAACTTGGAGTTTTGCGAGCATTGTGTCAAAGGGAAACAGAAAAGGGTTAAATTTGGTACAGCAATCCATAATACTAAAGACACCATTTGAAAAATGGTATGGAAAGCCTGTTGTAGATTATGACTCTTTGCACGTGTTTGGCTCAACTGCATATTATCATGTGACAGAGTCAAAATTAGATCCAAGGGCAAAGAAGGCTATTTTTATGGGGATTACTTCTGGAGTCAAAGGATATCGCTTATGGTGTCCTATGACAAAGAAAGTAATATTCAGCAGGGATGTTACCTTTGATGAATCTGCTATGGTAAATAAGGTAACAGAAGATACCAAACAAAATGAGGGTGCTTCTAAACAAGTGAAGTTTGAGGGAAAATTTATTTTTCCTACACAAGAAGCAGAGGAGGAAACAAATGAAGATTATCCTCTAGAAGAAGAGCCAGTAGAGAGGGAGATTCCAACTCAGGAACCTCACCAACAACTTGAATCAATAGCAACTAGCAGGCCAAAAAGGACAATAACAACCTGTTCGTCTCATAGAGACGGTCGCTTGTGCCGCCTCAATTGTAGCTGACGATGTTCCTGCCACTTATAAAGACGCAGTCCAAAGTTCAGAAGAAGATAAGTGGAGGATTGCCATGAATGATGAAATACAGTCCATTCATCAGAATCATACATGGAGATTGGCCAATCTCCCGAAGGGAAAGAAAGCAATTGGGTGCAAATGGGTATTTGCAAAGAAAGAAGGATTTCCTAACCAAGAAAATGTTCGCTACAAAGCAAGATTGGTGGCCAAAGGATATGTTCAAAAGGAGGGAATTGATTACAATGAAGTGTTCTCTCCAGTTGTAACACATTCCTCCATTAGAATTATGTTGGCTTTGGTAGCACAGTTGGATTTGGAACTAGTTCAGATGGAAACTTGGAGGAGGAAATCGACATGACTCAGCCAGAAGGATTCAAAGTCGTTGGAAAGGAAAATATGGTATGCAAACTTGAAAAATCGTTGTACGGATTGAAACAATCTTCTAGACAATGGTACAAACGATTTGACAAGTTTATGTTGCGGCAAGGGTACAAGAGAAGCAAGTACGATCATTGTGTGTATTGTGCAAGCTTAAAGATGGTTCCTTTATATATCTTCTCCTATATGTTGATAGCTTCCAAGGATTCGGAAGAAATTGATAAGTTGAAGATTCAACTGAAGAAGGAGTTCGAGATGAAGGATTTGGGTGAGGCAAAGAAAATTCTTGGCATGGAGATAATAAGAGACAGACGTTCAAAGAAACTCTGTTTATCTCAAAAAGAATATTTGAAAAGAGTACTACAACGTTTTGGCATAGATGAGAAGACTAAGCCAGTTAGTACTCCACTTGCTCCCCATTTTAAGCTAAGTACTACTATGTCACCAAAACATGAAGCTGAACAGGAGTATATGTCAAGGGTACCATACGCAAATGTTATTTGTAGCTTGATGTATGCAATGGTCTGTATGAGACCTGACATTTCACAAGTTGTTGGAGTTATTAGCAGATATATGCATAATCCAAGAAAGAAGCATTGGCAAGCTGTGAAGTGGATTCTACGGTATATTCATAATACTGTAGATGTTGGGTTAGTTTTTGAGCAGGAAAACAATCAGTCTGTAGTTGGATATTGTGACTCAGATTTTGCGGGTGATCTGGACAAACGAAGATCAACTACTGGTTATGTGTTTACTTTTGCAAAGGCACTAGTTAGTTGGAAGTCTACTTTACAGTCAACAGTTGCTTTGTCTACAACAGAGGCAGAGTACATGGATATTACAGAGGCTGTGAAGGAGGCAATTTGGCTTCAGGGGTTGCTAAAGGGGCTTGGTATTGGACAAAAAAATATTACAATTTTTTGTGATAGTCAAAGTGCTATTCAATTAGCGAAAAACCAAGTTTATCATGCAAGGACGAAGCACATTGATGTTCGGTATCATTTCGTACGAGAAATCATAGAAGAAGGTGGAGTCACGGTGAAGAAAATTCATACTACAGAGAATCCTGCTGATATGCTGACAAAAGTAGTGACTGCGATCAAGTTTCAACATTGTTTGGATTTGATCAATATTGTTGAACACTGAAGATTGAAGATGAAGACATAACCAAAATTTGTTATTGAAAGAAACTTGAAGATGTGGAATTTTGCCAAGGTGGAGATTTGTTGAAAATGTGTCAAAAGTCCCACATCGGATGGGAGACACATTTGGTTGGGATTTTTTTCCCTATAAAAGGAGGCCTAATGTTTAGGATTTANGAAACTACTCTACTCCATGGGAATGACGAAATTTCTCTCAGAGAAGTTTGTTCGGCTTTGTACAGCTATGAACAAAGAAAGAGAGAAAAACAAAAGGGCGGAGAAGGAGAAGCACTGGTTGTGAGGGGTCGTCCTCAAAATCAAACGAGGACAAAGAAGGAAAGATCTAAGTCTAGATCTAGACCCAGCAAAGATGAATGTGCCTTTTGTCGAGAAAAGGGGCACTGGAAGAAAGACTGTCCGAAGTTGAAGAATAAGGCCAAACATAACAATGGAAAGGCCATTATGGATTCAAATGTAGCTGATTGTGACGATTCAAACTTCTCATTAGTTACAACAGAGCCATCAACATCATCAGATATATGGTTGATGGACTCGGCTTGTAGCTATCATATGTGTCCCAACAGGGACTGGTTCGTGGACTTTCAAGAAGGAGAATATGGAATCATCCACACAGCGAATAACAGCCCTCTTACCTCATATGGCATTGGTTCAATACGATTAAGGAACCATGATGGAATGATCAGAACATTAACAGATGTTCGATATGTACCGGATTTGAAGAAGAATCTCATCTCTGTGGGAGCCCTAGATTCAAAAGGGTTTAAAATCATTGCAGAAAATGGAGTGATGAGAGTATGCTCTGGTGCATTAGTGGTAATGAAGGCAAATCGAAAGAACAATAACATGTACCACTATTGTGGTAGTACAGTTATTGGGACATCAACATTGACATCCAGTGACGAAAAAGAGACGGAATCAACCAGGCTATGGCACATGCGCTTGGGACATGCTGGAGGAAAATCCTTGAAAACTCTATCAGATCAAGGATTGTTAAAAGGAGTAAAGGCTTGCAACTTGGAGTTTTGCGAGCATTGTGTCAAAGGGAAACAGACAAGGGTTAAATTTGGTACAGCAATCCATAATACTAAAGGCATTTTGGATTATGTACACTCTGATGTTTGGGGTCCTTCCAAAACACCTTCATTGGGTGGGAAGCACTATTTTGTAACCTTTGTTGATGATTTTTCCCGAAGAGTGTGGGTGTATACAATGAAGAGCAAAGATGAAGTGTTGGGAATTTTTCTCAAATGGAAGACGATGGTGGAGAATCAAACAGGCAGAAGGATCAAGTGTATTCGCACAGATAATGGAGGTGAATACAAAAATGATCATTTCAATAAGGTGTGTGAAAATGATGGCATCGTCCGACACTTCACTGTCAGACATACACCACAACAGAATGGAGTGGCAGAACGTATGAACCGGACCTTGCTGGAGAAGGTGCGGTGTATGTTGTCCAATGCTGGCTTGGGCAAAGAATTTTGGGCTGAGGCAATTACATATGCATGCCACCTCATTAATCGTCTACCATCTGCTGCTATTGATAGCAAGACACCATTTGAAAAATGGTATGGAAAGCCTGCTGTAGATTATGATTCTTTGCACGTGTTTGGATCAACTGCATATTATCATGTGACAGAGTCAAAATTAGATCCAAGGGCAAAGAAGGCTATTGTTATGAGGATTACTTCTGGAGTCAAAGGATATCGCTTATGGTGTCCTATGACAAAGAAAGTAATATTCAGCAGGGATATTACCTTTGATGAATCTGCTATGGTAAAGAAGGTAACAGAAGATACCAAACAAAATGAGGGTGCTTCTAAGCAGGTGGAGTTTGAGGGAAAATTTATTTTTCCTACACAAGAAGCAGAGGAGGAAACAAATGAAGATTATCCTCTAGAAGAAGAGCCAGCGGAGAGGGAGATTCCAACTCAGGAAACTCAACAACAACTTGAATCAATAGCAACAAGCAGGCCAAAAAGGACAATAACAAAACCTGTTCGTCTCATAGAAACGGTCGCTTGTGTCGCCTCAATTGTAGCTGATGATGTTCCTACCACTTATAAAGACGCAGTCCAAAGTTCAGAAGAAGATAAGTGGAGGATTGCCATGAATGATGAAATACAGTCCCTTCATCAGAATCATACATGGAGATTGGCCAATCTCCCGAAGGGAAAGAAAGCAATTGGGTGCAAATGGGTATTTGCAAAGAAAGAAGGATTTCCTAACCAAGTAGAAGTTCGCTACAAAGCAAGATTGGTGGCCAAAGGATATGCTCAAAAGGAGGGAATTGATTACAATGAAGTGTTTTCTCCAGTTGTAAAACATTCCTCCATTAGAATTATGTTGGCTTTGGTAGCACAGTTGGATTTGGAACTAGTTCAGATGGATGTAAAAACTGCATTTTTACATGGAAACTTAGAGGAGGAAATCTACATGACTCAGCCAGAAGGATTCAAAGTTGTTGGAAAGGAAAATATAGTCTGCAAACTTGAAAAATCGTTGTACGGATTGAAACAATCTTCTAGACAATGGTACAAGCGATTTGACAAGTTTATGTTGCGGCAAGGGTACAAGAGAAGCAAGTACGATCATTGTGTGTACTTGTGCAAGCTTAAAGATGGTTCTTTTATATATCTTCTCCTATATGTTGATGATATGTTGATAGCTTCCAAGGATTCGGAAGAAATTGATAAGTTGAAGATTCAACTGAAGAAGGAGTTCGAGATGAAGGATCTGGGTGAGGCAAAGAAAATTCTTGGCATGGAGATAATAAGAGATAGACGTTCAAAGAAACTTTGTTTATCTCAGAAAGAATATTTGAAAAGAGTACTACAACGTTTTCGCATAGATGAGAAGACTAAGCCAGTTAGTACTCCACTTGCTCCCCATTTTAAGCTAAGTACTACAATGTCGCCAAAACATGAAGCTGAACAGGAGTATATGTCAAGGGTACCATACGCAAATGTTGTTGGTAGCTTGATGTATGCAATGGTCTGTACGAGACCTGACATTTCACAAGCTGTTGGAGTTATTAGCAGATATATGCATAATCCAGGAAAGGAGCATTGGCAAGCTGTGAAGTGGATTCTACGGTATATTCATAATACTGTAGATGTTGGGTTAGTTTTTGAGTAGGAAAGCAATCAGTCTGTAGTTGGATATTGTGACTCAGATTTTGCGGGTGATCTGGACAAATGAAGATCAACTACTGGTTATGTGTTTACTTTTGCAAAGGCACCAGTTAGTTGGAAGTCTACTTTACAGTCAACAGTTGCTTTGTCTACAACAGAGGAAGAGTACATGGCTATTACAGAGGCTGTGAAGGAGGCAATTTGGCTTCAGGGGTTGCTAAAGGAACTTGGTATTGGTCAAAAAAGTATCACAATTTTTTGTGATAGTCAAAGTGCTATTCAATTAGCGAAGAACCAAGTTTATCATGCAAGGACGAAGCACGTTGATGTTCGGTATCATTTCGTACGATAAATCATAGAAGAATGTGGAGTCACGGTGAAGAAAATTCATACTACAGAGAATCCTGCTAATATGCTGACAAAAGTGGTGACTGCGATCAAGTTTCAACATTGTTTGGATTTGATCAACATTGTTGAACACTGAAGATTGAAGATGAAGACACAACCAAAATTTGTTATTGAAAGAAACTTGAAGATGTGGAATTTTGCCAAGGTGGAGATTTGTTGAAAATGTGTCAAAAGTCCCACATCGGATGGGAGACATATTTGGTTGGGATTTTTTCCCTATAAAAGGAGGCCTAATGTTTAGGATTTAAATACACCTCTCATTTGGCTTCATATCTTTTTAAGGCATTTGTATCTTCTCTCTTTAGTATTATTTCACTTGTATTTTTGGAGTGGAATAAATATTGGTTGTGTCCGAGGAAGTAGGCAAAATTGGCCGAACCTCGTAAATTCTGGTGTTCTTTTTATTGTTGCTTTATTGTCTTATTTATTATTTGGTGGCTGTCATAATTTTGGTATAGTAGTTGTGACTCATTCACACTATATACATTTGGCTTCCGCAACAATAATAACATAACAAAAACAATTCAAGAACTTACTCTGGAGAGAAGAGTAATACAATACAAAACTTGGCACTGACTTTGTAATATTACAACAGTGACTCATAGGGCTCTGCACTAGAAATCTACAACCAATACATTTGGTTGATAAAAGAATATACCTAAGAGATATATAAATCTATGCTGGCAGAAACATAAACTCCCCCCTATACATGAAACCTACTCTTTAAGCAAGGCAAAGTAAATCCTAATCTGTTAGTAATTATTCACCACCACCTGCCAACATTTACACATCCCCATCGAGCCCTAACTACGTCCCAACAACCCAGACCACCATCGCAGCGAAGACTTCAGTACAGAACGTCAAAACTTACAAAAATGAGCAAAATAGAGAGTGAACACTACAGTGAGTAGAGTCCCAAAATATCACAATGGCATACAGATACTTTTTGATGTAGACAATGGTATACATATATTACCACCCCCTCTGCAGTGGTAGGAAGACCACATATTGTCAATATAAAAGCGATCATCAGGATTCTGAAAACTGAAATGCCACATTTAAAGCTAATTCATAAAGTATATTAAGAATCACATCTGAAGTATGTTAAGCCTTTTTATATGACACAGCATAACGCAGTTCACAGAAAATCAGAAGTTATTATAGGAATTTGTCCACAATCATTTCAAAGATATGCCCTGCTTCAGCCAAATTCCCCACAATCATTTTAAGTCGGTCAAAACGACAAACCAAAAAAGTTTATTTGAACTCATGAAAAAATACAAACATGCGTAAGAGAATCAGGAAAAAGGTCAAAAAGCACATCACTTATAACAGAGAATAAACAACCATATCAGAGCTAAATGTCTGACGAGATCAACCAACCAGAATCACACTAGAGAAAGCATCGATACCTGCTGAGTTCTATCAGCATGAATAGCAGTAGCAGGGAAACCATTCATACAAAGCCAATGCTCCAATGAATCAGCTCCTTTTTCGTCTCAACAAAAACAAGGGTAAGAGCTTGCTGAAAATTAAAGACCAGCCGAATTAGAATTTCAAACAACAATTTCTGGCACTTAACCAAAGATTAAATAGGAAAAGAAAATTGAACTGTCTCTCACAGGACAAATAGTAAACAACAGCCACAAGAAATTACGCAATCCTGGAAACTAAGAAATTGGATGATCACATTTATCTGTTCCTGATAGCTGTTGCGGAAGCCAAATGTATATAGTGTGAATAAGTCACAACTACTATACCAAAAATTATGACAGCCACCAAATAATAAATAGACAATAAAACAACAATAAAAGGAACACCAGAATTTACGAGGTTCGGCCAATTTTACCTACTTCCTCGGACACAACCAATATTTTATTCCACTCCAAAAATACAAGTGAAATAATACTAAAGAGAGAAGATACAAATGCCTTAAGAAGATATGAAGGCAAATGAGAGGTGTGTATAAATCCTAAACATTAGGCCTCCTTTTATAGAGAAAATTCCAACCAAATTTTCTCTACCCACCGATGTGGGACTTTTGCCAAACTAACAAATCTCCACCTTGGCAAAATTCCACATCTTCAATTTTCTTTCAATAACAAATTTTGGTTGTGTCTTCATCTTCGATCTTCAATGTTCAACAATGTTGATCAAATCCAAACAATGTTGAAATTTGATCGCAGTCACTACTTTTGTCAGCATATCAGCAGGATTCTCTGTAGTATGAATTTTCTTAACCGTGACTCCACCTTCTTCGATGATTTCTCGTACGAAATGATACCGAACATCAATGTGCTTCGTCCTTGCATGATAAACTTGGTTTTTCGCTAATTGAATAGCACTTTGACTATCACAAAAAATTGTGATACTTTTTTGTCCAATACCAAGCTCCTTTAGCAACCCTTGAAGCCAAATTGCCTCCTTTACAGCCTCTGTAATAGCCATGTACTCTGCCTCTGTTGTAGACAAAGCAACTGTTGACTGTAAAGTAGACTTCCAACTAACTGGTGCCTTTGCAAAAGTAAACACATAACCAGTAGTTGATCTTCGTTTGTCCAGATCACCCGCAAAATCTGAGTCACAATATCCAACTACAGACTGATTGCTTTCCTGCTCAAAAACTAACCCAACATCTACAGTATTATGAATATACCGTAGAATCCACTTCACAGCTTGCCAATGCTCCTTTCCTGGATTA
>MCJB01001468.1:16653-31806 GCA_002018475.1 Nicotiana obtusifolia | reverse complement strand
AGGCAAGTGGTTTCTTTCTAAGTGGTGATATCCTATACAAAAGAACCCTGGATCTCAATCTGTTAAGATGCGTTGATGCCGAAGAGGCTGGACAAAATCATGCATGAAGTGCACGCGGGAGTATGCGGGCCCCACATGAACGGGTATGTCTTGGCAAAGAAAATCCTCCGAGCAGGTTATTACTGGTTGACCATGGAAAAAGACTGTTTCAACTTTGTTCGGAAATGCCATCAGTGTCAGGTGCACGGTGATTCGATTCATGCACCTCCCACAGAACTACATCCCATGTCATCACCTTGGCCATTTATTGCCTGGGGCATGGATGTCATCGGGCCGATCGAGCCAAAAGCCTCAAATGGGCACAGATTCATATTAGTTGCCATCGACTACTTCACGAAATGGGTTGAAGCAATCACCCTCAAATCTGTTACTAAGAAAGCTTTGGTGGATTTCGTGCATTCCAATCTTATATATCGTTTTGGTATCCTCGCAATCATCATCACAGATAATGCTGCAAATCTGAATAGTCATTTGATGAGAGAAATATGCGAACAATTCAAAATAACGCATAGGAACTCTACTCCATATCGTCCCAAAGCCAATGGTGCCGTAGAAGCAACAAACAAAAACATCAAAAGGATTTTGAGGAAAATGATTCAAAGTTCTAGACAATGGCATGAGAAATTGCCGTTTGCATTGTTGGGGTACCGCACAACTGTGCGTACATCAATCGGAGCAACCCATTATCTTTTGGTCTATGACACTGAAGCCGTGATACCTGTAGAAGTTGAAATTCCTTCCCTTCGAATCATCGTCGAAGCTGAAATTGGAGATAGTGAGTGGGTTAAAACCCGCTTGGAACAGCTAACCCTGATTGATGAAAAACGAATGGCTGCAGTCTACCACGGGTAATTATATCAGCAAAGAACGGATCGTGCTTACAACAAGAAAGTACGGCCCAGAAAGTTTGAAGTGGGGCAACTCGTTTTAAGAAGAATTCTTCCCTATCATCAGGAAGCAAAAGTAAAGTTCGCTCCTAATTGGAAAGGCCTATATATTATCAGAAAGATACTGTCAAGAGGAGCATTGTACCTGAGAGGCATTGAAGGAAATGATCTCGAAACAGCAGTGAATGCAGATGCAGTCAAAAGGTATTACGTGTAATCTTTCTAATTGGGATGACGAAGGCTTTCATTGTCGCTACCCCAAACACTCCAATCCTTTGCTAACCCTTTGAGCTGGTTATTATTCTTTGATAACCCTCTTTGGAACTCGAAAGCGTCACTGCAAAGTTTAGTTCCAAAAAAAAAAAAGAGAAAACGAAAAAGAAAAAAAAAACCAAAAGAAAAAAAACAGAGAAAGAAGAAAAAGAAAAAAAAAAACAAAAAAAATCCAAAACCAACGTAGCCTGAACTACGTCTGACTTGATTCTGAAAGGATACGTAGGTAGCCTCTCCCTGAGGTTCAGTCACACCAAAATAAAAATCCAAATTCCCCAAAATGAAACTGGGGGAGATGTTATAACAAGTTCGGCGGTGCTTCACCTGAAATGTTCCAAAGTTGTAATCCAATCAAAACTCTCTTTACCAAATCCCGTTTAAGTCCTTCCGATCAATCGATGAAAGGTTCCCAAAATCAGAGAATGCACTCAAAATGAAAGAAATAAAATGAGAGAGTCTTATTGGTGAAAATTCACACGGGCACCGTAAGGCGACGTGAGCAGAGAAATTAAAAATGAGAGAGTCTTGTTAGTGAAAACTCGCGAAGAGCACTGCAAGGCGACGGTGAGAAAAGAAATGAGAGAGGTCAATTGGCGAAAACCCGCAAAGGGCGCCATTGATCGAAAAGCAGGAATCCTCGCCACTATTGGTACTGAAAGAGTCCTGGCAAGGTTTCTCGGTTTCAGAATACGGAATGTGATGGGTTCATGAGAAAGTTGGATAGTTGCGCAGATCGGGCATCTAGTCCAAGAAGCATGTCATGTCTGTGCAAAGCCTGCACACATCCCAGATAAGTCATTCTCTTTTCCCAGAAAGGGACACTTCTCTAAATTCATTCTCTCGCCTTTTAATTTTCTTTGAATCCCTTTCGGTCTAATTCTGCTTCCGAAACTAATACGAAGAAAAGTGTCAAGACAGATTTTACAGGGTCCCGCTTAATAAAAGCCAGATCCAAAAGAAGTACTAGCCTCAGCGAGTGCATCAAGTCGATCCCGACTGGCCATGATGGCTGATGCTATGAAACCCAAAGTTGTGGAAAATGAAAAGAAAGTCAAAAGCAAAAGCCCCAGAGGCAAGAAAGGTGAAAAGACAAAGTCCCATATGGGCAAGCTGCACAATAAACTTACAAAATTGGGTCCCTCGGTTCAAGAAAACGATCAAACTTTAGAAAACCAAGCAAAAAGCGGAGATTCTCGCCAAAGTTGGGCCGGGATCAAGTGATCAGAATCATCAAGGCTACAAAACCAATTACCGTTTCAAACTAACAATGACTTTTGTTTTGAAAACAGGAAATTGGTGTAATCCAAGGCAGCCTTACCAGATGCAGGTGTAACCAAAAGGAAACTACACAAAGGCCAAAAACAGCTTGAAAGCATTAGTCAGAGGGAAGTTTCCTCTAAACTCTTCCCTGCATTATCGTGGACTTCTTTGGCATAACCCAAAGAACCTTTATTCTTCTGTTATCCCCGGCATAACCCGTCGATCCCTTTGGCATAACCCAAAGGTCTTTCCTTTTCCTTCATCCCCGACATAACCCGTGGATCCCTTTGGCATAACCCAAAGGTCTTTTCCTTCATCCCCGACATAACCCGTGGACCTCTTTGGCATAACCCAAAGATCTTTGTTTTCCTTTTTCCCCGGCATAACCCGTGGATCCCCGGCATAACCCGTGGCCTCTTTGGCATAACCTAAAGACCTTTTCTTTTCTCTCCGGCATAACCCGTGGACCTCTTTGGCATAACCCAAAGGCTTTATTTTTCTTTTATCCCCGGCATAACCCGTGGATCCCCGGCATAACCCGTGGACCTCTTTGGCATAACCCAAAGATCTTTGTTTTCCTTTTTCCCCGGCATAACGGTAGATTCCCCGGCATAACCCGTGGTCTCTTTGGTATAACCCAAAGATCTTTCCTTTCATCCCCGGCATAACATGTGGACTTCTTTGGCATAACCCATCCCCGGCATAACCCGTAGACTTCTTTGGCATAACCCAAAAATCTTTCCTTTCGCCCCGGCATAACCCGTGGACCTCTTTGGCATAACCCAAAGACTTTGTTTTATCCCCGGCATAACCCGTGGACCTCTTTGATATAAAAAAAGACTTTGTTTTTCTTTTATCCCCGGCATAACCCGTGGATCCCTTTTGGCATAACCCAAAGATCCTTGTTTCCCTTTTTCCCCAGCATAACCAAAACCTGTGGACCTCTTTGGGCGTAACCCAAAGACCTTTAGTTCTCTGTTATCCCCGGCATAACCCGTGTACTCCCTGGCATAACCCAAGGACCTCTCTCTTTTACCCTGGCATAACCCAGGAATTCTTTTCTCTTTTCCCCAGTAGAATCGACTGACAACATCCTCGGCATAACCCGAGGACTTTGCTTTTCCAGCATAACTCGGTCGACTTCCCAGCATAACCTGGCAATCTTTCCTTTATTTTATTGTTTTCAATAGAGAAATAGTTTAGCTTTTAGTTACAAATAACTAACAAATTTTTCCCAATGAAACTGGGGCAGGATATTTTTGTTCGCTTGATTTGGTTTGGTGTTTGAGCAGGTTTTCCTCGAGGCACAGGAGTCGAGATGACCAAAAGAATGAATCTCGACCCAGAATAAAGAAAAGAAGAGAACAAAAGGAAGCAAATTCAAATGTTGCAATAAACAAGGACGCGATCTGCTCAAAAGTTGATTGAAGTCATAAGTTTTGTATGTCCTGCGCTGATTCAAAAGTTGAAGAAAGAACCAGCACCTATAGCTAACAAACGTCAAGATTCAGATCGGAGTCTGCCTTGAGAACCAGCTAAGACCCAAGATCAAGCTTCAAGAAATTTGTAGATAGGAGTCTTGTAACTCATAGCTGATAGGCACAACTAGTTTAGCTTTTATTTTTCCATTTTGGTGTAATAAGAAGCGCAGCAAGCAGTAACAGCAGCAGCAACAGCGAAAATCACAGCATCCTGGTAGCCCCAGCTACCAAAACTTCCCGAACTACACTGACATGATTCCTTTGTAGCCAAATATATGTAGGTAACCTTTGAAGCAAGGTTCGGTCAGACTCTTTTAAAAAATGCTTCTCATGGAGTTTCGGATAGGCAAAAATCCCGCAAAATTGCTCATCTTATCTTTGCCCGAAAACCCTTCGTGTCTCCGAGCAAAGAGGGGCAGCTGTGAGCACGTGATTTTTTCCACACCCGAAATACTCCTATAAAATCAATAAAATAATTTTTAATTAGTTATTAGCCCTTTTGGGAATTCTATTAGATTTTTAATTACTTATATTTTCTTGTGTGTTTAATTTTTAAGTAATTAACTCATGAAAATCCCGAAAAAATATCATGCATTGGATTTAGGATTTATTTTATATTTTTTAGGATTGAATTAGTAGTTATTGGTTTTATAAAATTGAAAAATCATAGAAATAGTTCATTTTATACTTTTCTTAATTTTTAATCTTTAATTCTTAGAATCAAGCGTTATTATAATTTTTATGAGTAGTTATTTAGCTTAATTTCACATTTAGGTAATTTAGGATTTTTAATTATTAAGTTCTTTAGTTCTAAAAAATATAAAGAGAAAATTAAAAAAAAAAAAGTTAAAAAAATAAAATAAAGAGAAAAGAAATCGGGCTGGGCCAATGTTTAAAATGTAAACTGAGCCAATTAAAGTTTATCGGACCGACCCAAAACCTTTTCTTCCTTTTCTGAACCAAAACGACCCCGTTTCAGTTAGTTGGCTCATCTGAGCCGTTGATCTCAACAGATCCAACAGCTCAGAACTAATCCTCCTGTCCCTTTATATATGTCTGAAAACCCTACCCCTACCCCATTCTTCATCTTCCAAACGACCCCCTTTTCCCTCTGAAGAAGAAACCCTAGCCGCCCTTAAACCAAGAGCCGCCATGGCTATTCTACACCCAAATCACCTCCAAAATCGTCCAAAATCACACCCAAGGACCATCGTTACCCTCTCATCCTTAATCTGCAAACCATTTCAACCAAAAATCCCTAAAAGTCTTCCGATTTTAAATCAAAAAACCAAGAAACCCTGAAGTCCGAAATCTTTAACTCGAAGCTTTTTGGCGTTGATTTGAGTTCAAAATGGACTTTAGTCGTGTGTTCTTAACAAGAACACACGGTTAAAGTCAATTTTAACTTAAAAATCAGATTTTAAGATGCTTAATCCGAGGTATCTTCTTTTTCCTTCATTTTTCAATTTTGTCTTCTGTTTAATTACTTGTTTGTAGTGTCGTTCATCTTCTACCCCTTTCTGTAGTTTTTCATTTTTGATTTTGTCTTTAGAGTCAAAATTTGCTCGTTCTTGTTACTTGGTTTCACTGTTCTTGTTCTTCATTTGGTTTGAGTCATTGGCCATGGATGAAACTTGTGGGTTTCCTGAAAATGAAGCTCAAAAGGGACTGGGTCAAGAATGGTTGGGCTATTGTCTGGGCCGGGTCAACTTGACCCGTAAAATGGTTAAAACTAGAAAAGGGGTTTAATTCGGGTAAAAATTTGTAGAAGATTCTAGGAGGCCCTTAACAATAATTTAAAAAGTAAATAGAAAAACATTAGGGGTGAAAAGAGGTCAATTAAAAAGTGATAACAGAAATTTGTTAGACAGATTCTGTTATCACATGCACACAAAACAGATGAGGGAGGAGGATATCGTGTGAAGGGATTTTGCATAACAGAAAAATCTAAAAAATTATTCTTCTGACTTTTGCATATAAAAGGGGGGTCAGACTCTCATTCAAGGGGAGATTTTTTTTACAGAGAGAGAACAGAGACTAGATATACAGTAATAACTAAAAATTAGCTTAGGCTCGGTTCTTCACTGTTCTATTTCGTTTGAAAGAAAGAAAAATAAAGTTTAAAAGAGGCATTAGAATTTCGAGTGATTGGCTGAAGTCCCTGTTGTATTTCTTTGTTTTTCAAAGTTCACCAAGCTGCTGGTCACTGCTTGTTTGCTGCTTCATTGTCAAATTTGTTTGGTACTTGCTTTATATAGGTATGTTCCAATACCCTGTTAATTTTAGATTGAATCATTAAGGAAGTTGAATGGTTACTGTTCAAGTTCCATATGGCTAACATGTATAATGATTGAATCTGTTTGAATGTCTCATCCTATTTTATTGATTGGAAATAAGATCTGAATCGTCTCTGTAACTTGTATTCAATTCGCTCCGTGAATTTGTTTGTTTGCCAGATCAATGGCCTATGCTCTTTTATTAACTTTAGTTCTTTGTTGCTTTGATCATTTAATCGAACCTTTGACTGAAATCACTCACCAAAATTGGTTCAATGGCTGCTAGAAATTATCCATTACAGCATGCTAATGTCTCTTCTGTTATAGTAAACATACAACATGTTAAAGTGTAGCAGTTCATTTAACCAAAACTAAGTAGGAATTAATGTGTTTTGAGTCAATTGAAGCTAAATGGAATTACTCTTCATACATGTTCTCGTTTTTGACTATAGTGTACTCGCATCTAAAAATCTAAAGAAAGAACAGATTGAGGGCTGTTAATGCACTGTGCTTAGTTTTAAAAATCCGAAAGGTTTGTTCTCATGAATTCAAAGATTAGATTAGAGGTTTTAACCCATCAGTCTGTTGTAATTAATTAATAAGGTGGTCAATTGCTTACTGGTAATTTTTCAGGTGTTTTGAATTTCTGTCAATAAATTTATTTTTGCCTATGATTGTACAAGTAATTTGGTAAACTTACCAAAAAGAAGCATCTGATGAAATGCTTTTTTTTTTCTTTGACATTTGGGCTGCAGTTGTAGCCCTATTTTAAAAGAAAAGAACCAGTTTGTTATAGGCTATTATTGGGCCTGTCTTGGGTTCGGCCCATTCCAGTGGCATCTAAGTCCCAATTTGATGTTTACTTTCTCTGAAATCTGTTTGGTTTGAGATCCGACTGTTTCTGAAATTAGTGTAAAAACTCAAAAATCTGGAATTAGTGTTAGACTTTAAATCATGGCTGTTTCTGAAATTAGTATAAAAATTCAAAATATGGCTATTTTCTGGGATTAATGTAGAAATTTAAAGCATGGCTGTTGTTCTGGAAATAGTGCTAAAATTTAAAATGTGGCTATTTTCTGAAATTAGTGTGAAATTCATAATATAGTTATTTTATGGAGTTAATGGCTATGTTTGTAATTGGGCTTATGCTGATTGGCCTATTTTGGGTTTGACATCAAAACCTTTAGAGCCCAAGAAGACCTATTGCCTAACTAGAAACCAACTAAGCCCACTGTTGTTGGCTTTGACAATTTAGATTCAAAATTCTTTTAGTTAATAGAGGCGAGCCATGTAATTAATAACAATCACCGATGGCCTTCTTAATATCTAAAAACAAAATAAGAATAATAAAACCTTAAACGCTTCAAACTTTCGTAGCTTGCTTTTAGGCGCGATTAATAACATTGTGACTATGGATACGGTTCCCGTGACATAGTAACAATGACAATGTCGAGGGTGCCTTTTAGGTGACTCGATTTTAATAAATCCAAATAATAAAACTGTCAAATAATTTGAGGCGCGCCATGCCAAATGAAATTTTAAAATACATGGCCCTCAATGATCAATACTAAAAATCCCTTAGGAAATCGAGGCGTGCTATTCAGTGAATTTCATGGCCCTCGAACAGTTAAAGATGAGTAGCAGCTATAGGCGCGTTATTTCAAATAACTCAATTTCCTAAACTCGGGTGCGCATTTATGTGACCCAAATCCAAATCTCAATGTTAAACTAAAGTGTGTTACGGATTACGGGTGCATTTATGTGACGTGGTTCTTGACATATTTTAATTAATATTGCAATTCTCTAATAATTATATAAAAAGCGGTTAAAGTTAAAAATACCTTAGGCTTGAAACATGTAGTAAAATCTGATAAAAAGCCGAATATAACAATTGAGCGACCGTGCTAGTACCACGGAATCCGAGGGTGCCTAACACCTTCCCTCGGGTTAACAGAATTCCTTACTTAGAATTTCTGGTTCGCAGACTTCATAAGAAAAGTCAAACATTTTCCTCGATTTGGGATAAAAACCGCTGACTTGGAACACCAATTAAATATTCTAAGTGGCGACTCTGAAAATTAATTAAATAATCTCATTTCGAATAATGTCACTTTTAATTGAAAAAACTCTTTTTATATACTCCTCGGGGGTATACGAAAAGGAGGTGTGACAAATATTATATTACTCTTTCAACGTTGATAAATAGAAGGGGTTGAAGATTTTAGTATAACAGATGATTGACAAATAACGGATGAACCTATAAATGTAGTATATAAATAAATTTTGCAATAGTGAATAAAACGCAATAGAGATAATTTTACATATTTGTTACTTTGATATATAAAATTTATTAAAGAAGAAAAAAAGTGAAAACGAATATATACATACATATATGCATACATACTTACATATATATATATATATATATATATATATATGTATATATATATATATATACATACATATATATATATATATAGATCTTTAAAATGTTGGAGAGAAGAGATGAACATAATAAATAAATAAAAGAGTATATATAAGGGGTAATGTCAATTCATAATTTTGATAAAATATTAACGATACAACTCTACAGAACAAAAGAAAGAGAGAGTACCGAGTAGGATTTTACAACATAAGGTTATCCCCTTATCATTTCAGTTAATTTTATCACTTCTTATATCCTGCTCTCACTTTGGTGTCAGAGCTAGAGGTCTTTGGACCACACATTTATGAGACAACATAGTCTGACTAAATATATAAGTTTCCACAACCTTATAATACATTTTATGTTAGAAAAATTAAAAATACAAAAGATTTTCGAACAAAACTGGAAGAATATTAAACATCTTAAACAGACCTCATCAAAAAGAATAAGACACTAATTTACACATGAAAATTTTAAGAATTATCTTATTTGGGAAATACAGAATTCCAATAACGAGATAACACAAGAAAAAAATTATATAAGATTCATCAAAAGTCATATAAAATATATCCCGTTCGGGTAACAGATGTTAAAAATAGACTTTTGTCAAGAAGTAAAAGACGAATTAAATAGATTATACCTAGAATAAATCAGACTAAATAGAACAAAAAAGAATCCCCAAAGGTTAAACCAACTAACAGATACAATATCAAGATTAGAATCTAGATTACTAGGCTACATAAAAGCTCGAGTCTTTAAAAAGCAGATAACAACTCGTTTCAAACCATATTAAAATACATATTTATGAAACAACACCCATTGACTAGACAAATATCTATAAATTATTGGTATTTAAATAGAGAAATAGAAAGAAAAAGAAAATCAAAGAAAATTTAAAAACTACGAATAACAATATTAGAATTAGCTAAAGAAGAACTATCAGAATTAATAGTAAATAGAGTAGTACAACTATTATAAGTAAAGAAACATCATCTTCTATAAATTGGGAATTACAAGGAATAGGAATTGAGATAAAATACATAGAACGTAGAATACAATTTCTAAAAGAGACCAAAGTGTGGAAACCATTGAGATAAATAAAATTAAGCATGATAAATAAATTAAAAAATTTAGAATATCTAGACTTAAGAATATATCCAGAAAAGAAATATAGAAGATAAAAAGAAAATTCAATCATAAAGTGTAACTTCAGCAGTGGAGAACATATATTACATACAGAAGACAAACAATATAATACTTTGGTAGATTTAATAATGAATTTCAGTGAAAAATCACAAGAAAATAATAAAAATGTAATAAGAACACTACATATAATAGAATCTCTATAAAACAAACAAAGAAAGATTTTGGAAAAATTAGAACAAAATTTTGACTTTTTAAAATCACAAGAACTAGAGATAGATAGAAAAATACAGTTTTTAAATAATAAATGTAACTTAGAAAAAATACCTACGAAAAACGAGATAGAAAAATTAATCAGAACTGTTTTAGAAAAGCCTAAAGAACTAGAAATTCAAACGACTAAGCTAGTAAAAAAATAACACATCCGTTTAGAAGCATTAGTAAGTGATATAAGTGCATTAAAAGAAACAGTAGAAACACTAAAAGAAATCTCTCTCTCATGAATGATTTAGATCTAGTATATGATAAAGCATTAAAACTAACAATAAAGTTTCAGCCTAATCCAGAAGAATTTACAGGCTACATTCCTCAAGAAAGGTCAAATCAGATAGTAATAAAACAAAATAACACTATAATAGCATTACTCTTAGAAGTTAATAAAAAATTAGATAAAATTATTAATGACAAAGAAGTAAAAACTGAAATAGAAAATCCAAAGAATAGAGAGGTAGAAGATTTGATAGGATAATTAAAAAAGGTAGAAATAACACCCCAAAAGGAAAGATCTAAATTGGTAAGAAAACCTCAAAGATGGACCTTTTTTCAAGTAGGTCAAGAACAACAAACGAAGAAAGACCTAGAGTAAGTTTCTCAGACAATAGAATAAGTAACAATATGCTATCACGAATCATAATTAGAAAGAGACAAGAAGAGAATCAGCAATTAGATGAAGTAATAGATATAGATAAAGATATACAAATTTTTCAACAAAACCAACTAAAGTTACTCAACCCAAAATATTATATGATGTAGGATATTTTTCAAATAGCTCACAATTATATAGACATTATCGAGAAGAATAATTATCAGCTATAGGAAATAAAATTGCAACGTTAAACTTGATTAATCATGAATCAGTAAGACAAATAAGAAATTATAAAAAGAATTTAATGCATATGTGATTAATAGTAATAGGATTAAAAGGACTAACTAGAAAGAATTTAAGAACTAACGTATTGGTTGTAATATATGATGACAGATGGTCAGATTTAAAGATATCTATAATAGGTTTAATGGAAGTAGATATGACAAATAATGGAGGAATATTTTATATAAGCCCATATTTTATGATAAATCTGACAAAATTTAAAAAAAAATATTAAAATAGGAATACAGAACAAAGGATATAAAGAAATAAACAATTGAAATAATTTATTAATATGTGCAGAGTTCATAGGAAAAATGGCAAATAATAATAACACAAAATTTAAAATTAAAGCAGATGATGCAGTAGAAGTAATGGGAAATAAAGGAATAAAATTAATAAAACCTATAAAGATAAACCCAGAAGAATATGCAAGATTAGAATGAAATTTAGAAACTTTGCAAAACCAAAAATAATAAAACCAGAATCTCATTTAATGTATACAAATTCTAAAGGTGAAACCTCAATTAGATTTACAGATTATAATTATACTACTAAGAAAGAACTAGATGATGATACTGAATTCATGAACATAGAAATAATACAAAATGACTTTGAAGTAGATACAAGCCTTAGAAGAAGCACGAGAACTCACTAAAAAAAAAATAGGACTTTCCAATGTAAAGGATTTAAACTAGGGAGATGAACCTTAGGAGAAACAGAAGAACATTTTAAGAAATGTGAATTAAGGACAGATAATTGGGGATATTGAGCAGAAAATATTTCACAAAAGAAATTAGAAAGTTTAGATAAAATTTTAGGAGAAATGCAAAATATTTATGAAGACATCGAAAGAGATTCCTTAATAAGCCAAAAAGAATTAATGGAGTCAACTAGTTCTAGTCCATTTCAAAGAACGACCCAACAAAATACAGTAGATACTAGTATAGGAAATGTACCTAGAAGAAGGGTATATAGAATAGGACAAGAAATAAAACAAAAAATATAAAACCATCAGGAAAAAGAATGCCTATAGAGGACTCTATTAGGTTACAAGAAGGAGGTAACAAAGGCAAAATATTAAATATAGCTACTCATGATCCACAAATGTGGAACATAGTAATAGACCTTTGGAAAGGGATAGTAGTAGTAGATTATATAAAAACCTATTACGATACAAATGCAGAAATAACGTATAAATATATGAAAACTTTCTTAGGAGAATCAACAAAAGGACTATGGGAAGCCTATAAGTCTGAGTTCTCACAAGAATTTCCAGCCTTAATAGCAATAGGAGCAAATCCTTATAATTTTACAAATAAAATACATAATTTAATAACAGGAGAAGATCCAAATAGTGGATTAATTATATTACAGAAAAATACATTAATAAAAATTAGAACAATTAAGTATAAGTAGTTGGTTTCACATAAAGAAGTTTCTAAAAAATTATTTCTATTGTTGCACTATCTGTGAAAATGCGTTTGACCAAGAATTAGGTAAAAAGTTCTTTAATAAATTATTAGGAGTTTTAGGCAGAGAAATAGAAGAAATATGGTACAAAAGAGAAGGAGTTATATAAAATCCGAATGCAAAATGGTCTATAGGGTACAAAATACAGCATATAATGAAAATATTACAAGAAAAATATACACACATACAAATACAAAAACAACTAAAACAAAATGATATGAGTGTTGTAAGAATGTAGTATACACAACCCAAAGTTATGACAAGGATAAATATAAAAAGAAAAAATATAAAAAAAATATAAGCTTCAATATAATAGAGGTTATACTAGAAAGAATTATTATCTTAGAAAATCATCAGCTAAAAAACTTTACTTAGATAGAAATAGACATGTTAGAAAACATAGGATAGAAAGAAATTATAAAAATAAATTAGAATATTTTATTTGTGCAAGCATAGAACATCTAGCAAATACTTGCCCAAAAAGAATTAATAGCAAAACAAGAAATTCACAACTAATAGAAGATTTCCAAGAGACTCTAATAAATGCAAATGAATATACGCCGGATAACGAAAGTATATACTCAATAACAAGCGTAGATATAGAAGAAAAAATCCAAATAGATTCATCAGAATTAGAGGAACAAGAACTAATAAATGAGATATAACTAGAAAAGATGGATTTAGAAGAAATACAAACAAACACATTAGTAAATATATCTGAAGATTGTAATCATGAATTTGAGAAAAAAAAGGGATTAGATAGTAATCACTGTTTTATATGTAAATGGTATCCTAGTAAATATAAAAGAGCTAAATATAAAATATGTTACTTAGAAGGATGTATTTTATGCATAGAAAAAGAATTTAAATTAAAAATAAATAAAGAAGAAAAATACAAAGAGATAAATGATCCTACCCTCAATTCAAGAGTAATAATGACATTAGAAATGAGAATAGAATTAGAGAAGAGAATACAAAAATTAGAAAAAGGGAAACAAAAATTGGAAGAAAGTGAAGTAAATACAACAGAACCCTGTGAGTATGATTCACTGGTATGTAATGAAGATAAAAAATTAAGTACAATAAAAATTCTTGCGAGAATCAAAATAGAAGATTACGAAATAGACACATTGGCCTTAGTAGAATCCGGATGTACAAAATGTATAATAAATAAAAAGATAGTTCCACAAAATTTAATTAAAACCTTAGATAAACCCGTAGCAGCAATGCAAATGGACGGAATACATAATATATATAGACATCATGTAGATAAATCACAAATTAGCTTTGTAAACACATGTTTAGATTTTTACAAACCCAGTTACAAGGTAGATAAAATATGGGTAAGAGACTTAAATATAAATATAGATTTTGTATTAGGATTAAGTTTCATATTACATAATAATGGCAATTATTTACTCAGTAGAGATGGAGTATATTTTTTAAAAATATTACTCATATGCTAGTACAAACAATAAACACCGAAACCAAAATAAGAACACCTCTGAAATCAGACTAGAAAGACTTGCAAGAAAAACAAAAGGAATATTGTAAAGAATGTAAAAATAAAAATACATGTTGTAAAATAAAGAAGAGTCTAAAGTTTTGCTATTAGAAGATGATGAAAAATCAAGATATATTAGAAAAAGATTACACCTTGATAGATGTTGAAACAAAATTATATAATTTTAGAACATGAATAGAAAAAATAGGAATAATAAAAAATCAAAAGCATTTAGACAATATAGTAAAAATACTAGATGTGTCACGACCCAAAATCCCAAACCCGATCGTGATGGCGCCTCTCTTGAAGACAAGGCTAACCAATTCAAACGAAACCTCAATTTAAGCAGTTAAACAACACAAAAATAATATAAGTATGGTTTAACAATAGTAAATTGCTGAAATATAGCTAACCATCCCGACAACAGTCCAAACCGGGGTGTTACAAAGTCATGAGCAACTATGGATCCTACTACCAGTCTAATAAATACATATATATATACACAACATTTGGCACAATTGTCAGAAGAGTGTGGAAACAACAAGATAATAGAGATACGGGGCTGCGGACGCCAACAGCTACCTCGTAGTCTCTGAATCACCTCCCTATCAGTAGTAGTCAATGCCTCGGAGCGGAACCAATAACGCCTGAATCTGCACACATAGTGCAGGGAGTAATGTGAGTACTTCCAACTTAGTGAGTAATACATATAAATAATGACTGAAAGTAAGGAAACACGTAGAGCACAAGGCAATGCATAATGAAGCAGTAAATCATTATTTGAAAACAGTAAATAAGTGAGAAATCAAGCCAAGTCTTCCCAGCTCTGGTTACCAGTTGCCATTGTTACCAATTGTAACATCCCTGGGCTCAGTATCATTTAAAAATCTCCCCAGCTCTGGTTACCAGTTGCCATTGTTACCAACTGTAACATCCCTGGGCTCAGTATCATTTAAAAACCTCCCCAGCTCTGGTTACCAGTTGCCATTGTTACCAACTGTAACATCCCTGGGCTATATTTCCATATCACAATGGGTACCTGCGCTCACTGGGGGTGTACAGACTCCGGGAGGGGCCCCTTACGGCCCAAGCGCTATATCATATCTCGTGGCGGCGTGCCACCCGATCCCATTTCATTAAAACTTGTGGTAGGCGTGCCACCCAATCCCATTTACATCATATCTCGTGGTAGGCGTACCACCCGATCCCATTTACATCATATCTCGT
>MCJB01001468.1:0-16413 GCA_002018475.1 Nicotiana obtusifolia | reverse complement strand
CTTTGCCCTTCGAATTGGCCTCCACGTGCGTCGAATCTATCCAAATTCAGAACAAATACGTCACAATATGCTGTGGAGACAAAGCCTAACTGAAAACAATCGAAGATGCTAAGAAATCCCGAAATTAGCAAAACTTGAACCCCGGGCCTACTTCTCGAAGTTCAGAAATTTTCACCTCAACGGGTTCTTTATCTCCCCACCAGTTCAACCATATAAAATTTATCAAATTCCGACATCGGATCAACCTCTAAATCTTAAATCTAAACTTAAGGGTTTTTTCACAAATTTTCCAACTTAAATCACCAATTAATTGCTAAAAACAGCGATAAACTGAGGTAATTTACGCGAAATTGAGCTAAGAACACTTACCCCAATGTTTCTCTCGAAAATCTTCCAAAAATCCTTCAAGATTTCGCTTCAATCCGAATTCCCTAGCTCCAATTATGTTCAAGATGGTCAAAATCCCCTTCTTTAAGAATTTGTCCAAGAAATATCCTTTGGATATAGTTTTAAGGTTGATTTGTTGTAATTTTATGGTGTTTGGAGGTGTTCCTCTTCGTGGGTAACGAAAATGGGTTTTGCATGGCAAATGGGTACTGATTTCTATTTATAAAGGGGGCAAAAATCGAGACAAAAACGCCCCTGTCAGGCCCTAGATGCGATCGCATATCTGTCGCATAACAGATATGCGGTCCGCATTTTGGACGCAACCATCGCAGATTGAACCCTAGCCTTCATCGCAAATTCAGTGTGAGGCATGGTTTGCGGTTCGCATTTCAAGAATGCAATCACATTCTCTACCACATTCTTGTCGTTAATTTTTGCCCAAAACACTGTCTTGATCTGCGATTTCAATGTAAGATCTGCGGTCCGCATGTTAGAAATGCGACCGCATTTCCTACAACATTTCTGACATGAACTTTGCCCAGAAATCTGGCTGGGTTTGCAATCTCTTTGAGAGATATGCGGTCCGCATTTGAGAAATGCGACCGTATTTTGTTTCTGGTTTTTCTGCAGATTTTATTTCCAACGATGAAATGGTCCGTTTAACCACCTAAAACTCACCCGAGGCCGCTGGGACCTCAACCAGATATACCAACCTATTCCATAACATTATTCAATCTTGTTCCAACCTTCGGAACGCTCAAAACAACCTCTCAACACCAAATTTCACGTCGGATTCAAGCCCAAGAGTTTCAAAATCTTCTAAATCGCTCTTTTGATCTAAATCCAACCAAACCACGTCCGAATGACCTGAAACTTTGCACACAAGTCCTAAATCACATATCGAAGCTACAGCAACTTTCGAAATTCCATTCCAACCCTCGTATCAAAATCTTGCCTATCAACCGGAAATCGCCAAAAATTCTAACTTTACCAATTCAAGCCTAATTCTACACCGGACCTCCAAAATCAATTTCGATCACACTCCTAAGTCATAAATCACCTCCCAAAACTAATCGAACCGTCGGAACTCACATCCGAGCCCTCTAACTCATAAGTCAACATCCGGTAGACTTTTACAACTTAAACCTTCTTGAAAGAGACTAAGTGTCTCATTCTTACCAAATCCACTCCGCACTCAAACTACTCAACTTGATTACATAAAACACGGCTAACGAAGCATAATAAGGCAGAAACAGGGAAAACGGAGCGGTAACTCATGAGACGACTAACCGGGTCGTCACATTCTCCCCCACTTAAACAAACGTTCATCCTTGAACGAGTTAAGAAACATACCTGAAGCCTCAAATAGGTGAGGATATCTGCTCCGCATCTCCCGTTCAGTTTCCAAGGTAGCCTCCTCCACGGACCGACCTCTCCACTGAACTTTCACTGAAGCTATCTCCTTGGACCTCAACTTCCGAACCTGACGATCCAAAATCTCCACTGGCTCCGCATCATAGGTCAAATCATCATCCAACTGAACGGTGCTGAAGTCCAAGATATGAGACGGATCCCTGATATACTTCCGGAGCATAGAAACATGAAATATCGGGTGTACACTCGACAGGCTGGGTGGCAACGCAAGCTCATAAGCCACCTCCCCAATCTTCCGAAGTACTTCAAACGGCCCAATGAACCGAGGACTCAATTTCCCTTTCTTCCCGAATCTCATAACACCCTTCATAGGCGAAACCTTCAGCAAGACCTTCTCACCAACCATGTAGGACACATCCCGGACTTTCCTATCAGCATAACTCTTTTGCCTCGACTGCACCGTACGGAGCCTTTCCTGGATTACTTTCACCTTCTCTAGAGCATCCTGAACCAAGTCAGTCCCCAATAGCCTAGCCTCGCCGGGCTCGAACCAGCCAACTGGAGATCTGCAACGCCTCCTATACAGAGCCTCATACGGAGCCATCTGAATGCTCGACTGATAGCTGTTGTTATAAGCAAACTCTACAAGCAGTAGAAACTCATCCCATGAGCCTCCGAAATTAATAGCGCATGCCCGCAACATGTCCTCCAATATCTGAATAGTACGCTCGGACTGCCCATCCGTCTGAGGATGAAAAGCTGTGCTCAACTCCACCTGAGTACCCAACTCCCTCTACACGGCTTTCCAAAACTGCGATGTAAACTGAGCACCTCTATTCTAAATGATAGAAACTGGAACACCATGCAGCCGAACAATCTCTCGGATATAAATTCTTGCTAACCGTTCTGAGGAATAGGTAGTACACACAGGAATGAAGTGCGCGGACTTGGTCATCCGATCCACAATTACCCAAATAGCGTTGAACTTTTTCAAAGTCCGTGGAAGTCCAACAACAAAGTCCATCGTGATTCGCTCCCACTTCCACTCGGGAATAGTCATCTGCTGAAGCAAACCGCCCGGTCTCTGATGCTCATATTTTACCTGCTGACAGTTGAGACATCGAGCTACGAATCCCATAATATCTTTCTTCATCCTTCTCCACCAATAATGTTGTTTCAAGTCTTGATACATCTTTGCAGCACGCGGATGAATGGAATACCGCGAGCCATGTGCCTCCTCCAGAATCAACTCCCGAAGCCCATCAACATTGGGTACACAAATCCGGCCCTGCATCCTCAACACTCCATCATCGCCGATGGTCACATCTTTAGCATCATTATGCTGAACTTTGTCCTTAAGGACGAGCAAATGCGGATCATTATACTGGCGCTCCTTGATGCGATCATATAAGGAAGACCGAGAAACCCTACAAGCCAACACCCGATTGGGTTCCGATATGTCTAATCTCACAAACCTATTGGCCAAGGTCTGAACATCGACTGCAAGAGGTCTCTTCCCAACTGGAATGTATGCCAAACTCCCCATACTCACTGCCTTTCAGCTCAGAGCATCGGCCACCACATTGGCCTTTCCCGGATGGTATAATATAGTGATGTCATAATCCTTGAGCAATTCCAACCATCTCCGCTGCCTCAGATTGAGATCTTTTTGCTTGAACAAATGCTGAAGGCTGCGATGATCAGTAAATACCTCACAGGATACGCCATACAAATAATGCCTCCAAATCTTCAAAGCATGAACTATGGCAGCCAGCTCCAAATCATGCACGGGGTAGTTTTTCTCGTGAGGCTTCAACTGACGAGAAGCATAAGCAATAACTCTACCCTCTTGCATCAGTACACAGCCAATCCCAACTCTTGAAGCGTCACAATACACAGTATATGAACCTGAAGCTGATGGCAGAATCAATACTGGAGCTGTGGTCAAGGCTGTCTTGAGCTTTTGAAAGCTCTCCTCACACTTGTCCGACCATACAAATGGAACACCCTTCTGAGTCAATTTGGTCAAGGGCGATGCAATGGATGAGAATCCCTGAACAAACCGGCGATAATAGCCTGCCAACCCAAGAAAGCTACGAATCTCTGTGACTGAGGGTGGTCTAGGCCAACTCTAAACCGCCTCTATCTTCTTTGGATCAACCTGTATACCCTCGCTGGACACTACGTGTCCCAAGAAAGCCACTGAATTGAGCCAAAACTCACACTTAGAGAATTTTGCATAGAGCTTTTCCTCCCTCAATCTCTACAATACAACTCGCAAATGCTCTGCGTGCTCTTCCTGACTACGCGAGTACACCAGAATATCATCGATGAATACCACCACGAACGAATCTAGATAAGGCCGGAATACATTGTTCATTAACTGCATGAACGCTGTTGGGGCATTGGTTAGCCCAAACATAACAAGAAACTCATAGTGACCATATCTAGTTCGAAAAGCAGTTTTAAGAATATCCGAATCCCTGATCTTCAACTAGTGATATCCTGAACGGAGATCAATCTTGGAGAACACTCGCGCTCCCTGAAGCTGGTCAAATAAATCATCGATGTGAGGCAAAGGATATTTGTTTTTAATTGTTACCTTGTTCAATTGCCTATAATCGATGCACATTCTCATGGTGCCATCCTTCTTCTTTACAAACAGAACCGGTGTACCCCAAGGTGACACACTAGGCCGAATGAATCCCTTATCTAGGAGTTCCTGAAGTTGCTCCTTTAATTCTTTCAACTCTGCTGGTGCCATACGATACGACGGAATAGAAATGGGCTGAGTGCCCGACACCAAGTCAATACCAAAATCAATATCTCTGTCTGGTGGCATGCCCGGCAGGTCTGTAGGGAATACATCGGGAAAATCCCTCACAACAGGAACAGAATCGATGCTTGGAGTCTCGGCTCCAACATCCCTCAGCTAGGTATGAAAGACAACCCTTCCCAACCATACGCTGAGCCTTTAAGAACGATATCACCCTACTAGGAACATAATCAGTCACGCCACGCCACTCGATCCGCGGCACATCCGGCATAGCCAAAGTAACTGTCTTAGCATGACAGTCTAAAATAGCACGACACGGAGATAACCAATCCATTCCCAAAATGACATCAAAATCTACCATGCTTAATAGCAACAAGTCTACTCGGGTCTCTAGACCCCCAATAGTTACTACACACGACCGGTACACACGGTCTACAATAACAGTATCGCCCACCGGGGTAGACACATGAATAGGTAAAGCAAGAAATTCCCGAGGCATACCCAAATAATGAGCAAAATATGAGGACACATATGAATAGGTGGAACCAGGATCAAATAATACAGAGGCATCTTTGTGGAAGACTGAAACAATACCTGTAATAACGGCATCTGAAGCACTGGCATCTGTCCTGCCTGGAATAGCATAGAAATGAGTCTGGCCACCGCCTGATCGACCTCCCCCTCTAGGGCGACCCCTGGCTGCCTGACCTCCACCCCTAGCTGGCTGGGCGGGTGGTAAAGTAACTGGAGCAGAAGTCGAGGGTTGACCCCTCTGTTGGGACGATCTAGCACCATGATAAGGACAATGCCTCCACATGTGGCCCATCTCGCCATACTCATAACAGCTCCCTGGTGCTCTAGCAGATGCACTCGGCATAGAAGGACCCTGGGCCGACGGAGTACGAGTTGGAAGGGCACTGAGTGATGACTGGCCCTGCTGCAACCCATGATAACCACGACCTGCAGATGCCCCACGATACTCTGGACAAGCTAACTGAGCAGGCCTGAAGGACCGACCTCTACCCTGCTGAAACTGGCCTCTCGAGGGAGAACCACTGTAGCTGCCTGATCCTCGAGGCCTCTTAGCCTCCCTCTCTTCTCGCTCCTGACAGCGAAACGTCTCAATCTCACTAGCTATATCAACCACCTCCTCAAAGGTAGCACCCAATACTCGCTCCCTGGTCATAAGGATACGGAGGTGATAGTTAAGACCATCCACAAACCTCCTGATCCTTTCACGATCAGTCGGAACCATCCAGACAGCATGACGAGCCAACTCAGAAAATCTTGACTCATATTGCGACACAGTCATATCCCCCTGTCGCAGCCATTCGAACTGTCTACGCAGCTCCTCTCTGCTGGACTGCGGCACATACTTCTCCAAGAAAAGAGCGGAGAACTGCTTCCAAGTAAGGGGTGCTGTATCAACCGGCCTACGCCTCTCATATGCCTCCTACCAATTAAAGGCAGCTCCCGTAAACTGAAATGTGGTAAATGCCATACCACTAGACACAAGAATCCCGGCTGTCCGGAGCATTCGCTGACACTTGTCAAGAAAACCTTGGGCATCCTCGCCCTCAGCACCATTGAATGACGGAGGCTGGAATCTGCCAAACCTCTCAAGACGACGCTGCTCATCGTCTGGAATAACTGGTACTATGAATTTCTGAGCTGGTGCACCCGGCTGGGTTGGAGGTGCCCCCGGCATATGAAGTCCCTGCACTACCTGCTCAGGTGTGCGAGCAGCGGGGGTCCGATTGTCTTCCCTAGCCTGTGAAGTAGCTGCTGCTGTGGTGGCTATAACCGCCTGAGCCAGGCCAGTGCAAACAGATAATATCTGAGCCAAGGTCTCCTAAAGACCTGGAATAGCGATAGGCACAGCTGGTGCCTCAACTGGTGCTGCTGGAGCCTGTTCCTGAGCTGGGGCAGCTGGTGGATCAACAGATGCTACCCTCGCTGCTCTGCCTCTACCACGACCACGACCGCGTCCTCGGCCTCTGGTGGTCTCAGTGGGTGGTACTGGTGGTCGTCCACCTCGTCCGGTAGTTCACGGCCTCACCATCTGTGAGAGAACAGGATAGCAGAAGTATAGTGCTCGGATCAACAAATTCGCACAACAAGAATTTAAAGAATGTGGAGTTTTCCTAAAAAGGTTCTGCAGCCTCTCGAAGATAAGTACAGACGTCTCCATACCGATCCGCAAGACTATACTAAACCCGCTCATGACTCGTGAGACCTATGCAACCTAGGCTCTGATACCAAGCTGTCACAATCCAAAATACCAAACCCGGTCGTGATGGCGCCTCTCTTGAAGACAAGGCTAGCCAATTCAAACGAAACCTCAATTTAAGCAGTTAAACAACACAAAAATAATATAAGTATGGTTTAACAACAGTAAATTGCTGAAATATAGCTAACCATCCCGACAACAGCCCAAACCGGGGTGTCACAAAGGCATGAGCAACTATGGATCCTACTACCAGTCTAATAAATACATATATATACAACATTTGGCACAATTTTCTAAGGAGTGTGAAAACAACAAGATAATAGAGATACCGGGCTGCGGACGCCAACAACTACCTCGTAGTCTCTGAATCACCTCCCTGACAGTAGTAGTCAATGCCTCGGAGCGGAAACCAATAACGCCTGAATCTGCACACATGGTGCAGGGAGTATGTGAGTACTTCTAACTCAGTGAGTAATACATATAAATAATGACTGAAAGTAAGGAAACACGTAGAGCACAAGGCAATGCATAATGAAGCAGTAAACCATTATTTGAAAACAGTAAATCAGTGAGAAATCAAGCAAAATCTTCCCAGCTCTGGTTACCAGTTGCCATTGTTACCAATTGTAACATCCCTGGGCTCAGTATCATTTAAAAATCTCCCCAGCTCTGGTTACCAGTTGCCATTGTTACCAACTGTAACATCCCTAGGCTCAGTATCATTAAAAAATCTCCCCATCTCTGGTTACCAGTTGCCATTGTGACCAACTGTAACATCCCTGGGCTATATTTTCATATCACAATGGGTACCCGCTCTCACTGGGGGTGTACAGACTCCGGGAGGGGCCCTTTACGGCCCAAGCGCTATATTATATCTCGTGGCAGCGTGCCACCCGATCCCATTACATTATATCTTGTGGTAGGCGTACCACCAGATCACATTTACATCATATCTCGTGGTAGGCGTACCATCCGATCCCATTTACATCATATCTCGTGGTAGGCGTACCACCCGATCCCATTTACATCATTTAAATCTCAAAACTGAGTAAAAGTGGCTGAGTTGTAAAACAGTGAAAACGACATGTCTGAGTTCAAGAAATGAATCAAAATAGTGAGGAAACAGTGATAATACCCCCGAAGGGTTCAAATAACCGGCACGAAGCCCAAATATGAAAATTAGCCCAAATCATGATGATTCAAATAAGTTCCAATCAAATAGGTAGTAAAAATCATCAATCAGGACGGATCAAGTCACAATCCCCAGTAGTAAACGACCCCACGCTCATCGTCGAGCGCATGCCTCACCTCAATATAGCACTGCGATGTGCAATCCGGGGTTTCAAACCCTCAGAACATTATTTACAATCACTACTCACCTCAAAACCGGTTAAATCTCTAGCCCGCAACGCCTTTGCCCTTCGAATTGGCCTCCACGTGCGTCGAATCTATCCAAATTCAGAACAAATACGTCACAATATGCTGTGGAGACAAAGCCTAACTGAAAACAATCGAAGATGCTAAGAAATCCCGAAATTAGCAAAACTTGAACCCCGGGCCTACTTCTCGAAGTTCAGAAATTTTCACCTCAACGGGTTCTTTATCTCCCCACCAGTTCAACCATATAAAATTTATCAAATTCCGACATCGGATCAACCTCTAAATCTTAAATCTAAACTTAAGGGTTTTTTCACAAATTTTCCAACTTAAATCACCAATTAATTGCTAAAAACAGCGATAAACTGAGGTAATTTACGCGAAATTGAGCTAAGAACACTTACCCCAATGTTTCTCTCGAAAATCTTCCAAAAATCCTTCAAGATTTCGCTTCAATCCGAATTCCCTAGCTCCAATTATGTTCAAGATGGTCAAAATCCCCTTCTTTAAGAATTTGTCCAAGAAATATCCTTTGGATATAGTTTTAAGGTTGATTTGTTGTGATTTTATGGTGTTTGGAGGTGTTCCTCTTCGTGGGTAACGAAAATGGGTTTTGCATGGAAAATGGGTACTGATTTCTATTTATAAAGGGGGCAAAAATCGAGAAAAAAACGCCCCTGTCAGTCCCTAGATGCGATCTCATATCTGTCGCATAACAGATATGCGGTCCGCATTTTGGACGCAACCATCGCAGATTGAACCCTAGCCTTCATCGCAAATTCAGTGTGGGGCATGGTTTGCGGTCCGCATTTCAAGAATGCGATCGCATTCTCTACCGCATTCTTGTTGTTAATTTTTGCCAAAACACTGTCTTGATCTGCGGTTTCAATGTAAGATCAGCGGTCCGCATATTAGAAATGCGACCGCATTTCTGACATGAACTTTGCCCAGAAATCTGACTGGGTTTGCGATCTCTTTGAGAGATATGCGGTCCGCATTTGAGAAATGCGACCGCATTTTGTCTCTGGTTTTTCTGCAGATTTTCCTTTCCAACGATGAAATGATCCGTTTAACCACCCAAAACTCACCCGAGGCCGCTGGGACCTCAACCGGATATACCAACCTATCCCATGACATTATTCAAACTTGTTCCAACCTTCGGAACGCTCAAAACGACCTCTCAACACCAATTTCACGTCGGATTCAAGCCCAAGAGTTTCAAAATCTTCTAAATCACTCTTTTGATCTAAATCCAACCAAACCACGTCCGAATGACCTGAAGCTTTGCACACAAGTCCTAAATCACATATCGAAGCTACAGCAACTTTCGGAATTCCATTCCGATCCTCGGATCAAAATCTTGCCTATCAACCGGAAATCGCCAAAAATTCTAACTTCACCAATTCAAGCCTAATTCTACACCGAACCTCCAAAATCAATTTCGATCACACTCCTAAGTCATAAATCACCTCCCGAAACTAACCGAACCGTCGGAACTCACATCCGAGCCCTCTAACTCATAAGTCAACATCCGGTTGACTTTTACAACTTAAACCTTCTTGAAAGAGACTAAGTGTCTCATTTCTTACCAAATCCACTCCGCACTCAAACTACTCAACTTGATTACATAAAACATAGCTAACGAAGCATAATAAGGCAGAAACGGGAAAAACGGAGCGGTAACTCATGAGACGACTAACCGGGTCGTCACAAAGATGAAATAGAAATAATAGGAGAAACCCCTTTAAAACACTAGGAAAATAATAAAATTATGTGTAAACTAGACATAATAAATCCAGAATATATAATCAAGACAGCCTCAATAGAAGTCACAAATCAAGATTTGGAAGATTTTAAAATTCAAATTAGACAAGTGAGGCTTGCTCAGTTGGTAAAAGCACCTCCACCTCTAAACATAAGTCGTGAATTTAGGTGTAATAAGAAGATCCACCTCTAAACATAAGTCGGCTACTTTTATGGTATGAAATCACAGTGAAATAATAAGAGCAAAGGCAAGAATGGTAAATAAATTATAAAAGGCTTTAATGATAATACTAAAACAGACGGGTATAAGTTACTTGATAAAACATAGTTAATAAATAGAATACAAGGAAAGAAGATATTTAGCAAATTTGATTGTAATTCAGGATCTTGTCAAGTAAAAATGCATGAAGAAAATATAGAATGGACAACATTCACTTGCCCTGAAGGACATTTCGAATGGTTAGTAATGCCATTTGGACTAAAAATAACTCCACCTATTTTTCAAAGAAAAATGGATAATATTTGGAGAATATAAAAGAATTGGTTTAGTATATGTAGACGACATATTAGTATTCAGTAAAGATATCAAGGAACACTTAGGACATCTACATTTTCAGACCATTCGTAGATAACGAAATGATAATTAATAAAAAGAAGACAAAATTATGTAAAAGTTATATAAATTTTCTAGGAGTAGTTTTAGGGGATGGAAAAATTAAATTACAACCCCATATAGTTAAAAAAGCCTTAGAAATGCTAGACAAAATAGACAATTCTAAGGAATTACAAAGGTTTCTAAGTATAGTAAATTACGCAAGAAGTTTCATAAAAGATCTAGGCAAAATACCAGGACCTTTATGTACTAAGAAAGGTTCTACGGGACAAAAATATTTTTAACACAGAAGATATCAAATTAGTACAAAAAATTAAAGACAAACTAAAAAATATTCCTGACTTAAATATGCCCTTAGGGACAGACTATTTAATTATAGAAACATATGAAAGTTTTGAAGGATTGGGAGCGGTCCTAAAAGCAAAACCCAATAATAGTGATAGAAGTGAAGAAAAAATATGTGCTTATCAAAGCGGTAAATATAAAGAAAAAGGGAATATGAACAGTACAGATGCAGAGATATTAGCTGTAATTTATGGGCTAAACAGTTTCAGGCTCTATATATTAAACAAACTAGAAATATTAATTAGAACTGACTATGAAGCTATAGTAAAGTTCCACCAAAAAATAAATGAAAAGAATAGCAGTAGAAGAAGATGGTTGAATTTCATTGATACTATATCAATCTATAACTTAATATTTGAATATATTAAAGGAAAAGATAATAACCTAGCAGACCAGTTAAATAGCTTAAAAATTACTGTTGGCTAATAAACATGTTTTGCATTGACAGCATGAGACCAACAACCCTTAATACTGAAGATAAGGGAAAAGGCGTCAAAGCCTCACCCTCAGACACATATTTTCAGACAATGTTAGGTAAACTTCAATTTAAACCACAATTATTAGTAGAAGAGACTAGTATGGATGGAATATTGTTCGGAAAACATAACTTAATATTCTTTCCGCCATCACATATGTCATTAAGAGTTTTAGCAGAGTGTATAATAGATAGACCACAGAGATGCCTGATAGAAAATTTATGGATAGCATATAATAAAAAAGACACTAAATATTTAGCAGTTCTAAATGCTCTATGCCAATATTTTACAGACAACAGTCAAGAAATAAAATTTAAATATTATGTGATAATGCATGGTAAGACAAATGGTATTTGTCAAACTTGGCTAGAAGTTTTAGGCTCTATAAAAGATTTAGATAAACCTCTTTTTAAAGGTTTTAATAATTTTACTGAGGCATTAGACTGTGCAAGGGCTATATTAGGACCAAATTACTATATCTCTCCAGCACTCAGACAAAATTCAGAAAAAATTTCTCAATATAATATTCAAAAAGATACAGACAAAATAATTTTTTGTGATCATTGTTCCTCAATGACTGAAGCCTTCAAAAGACTTAACCAAAAGAATGAATTTTTAGTACAAGAAAAAACAAGATTAGTGGAGCAGGTGAAAGTATTAGAACACAAACTCCAAGCAGTAAAGTTTGAGTTAGCGCAATCCCATACTCAAGTTGTCTCTCAGCAAATGTGTAGCTCACGACAATTGAGTTCTCCATCTCAATCTCAAAATAAAATGGATGAGAAGGGTGTGCATTCCCCAATGAATGCAATGAAATACACTGTATCGGAGAGATACAACTAGTTCGGTTCAAACGGTAGCCGGTAAAGACTTATCAAATCCCTTTTGTGGTTGTCACCTTGCCAAAAAGTGATGATGAAGGTTCATCAAGCCAAACAAGACGAAGACTACCTAGAACACTGGTACAAGGAGAAGCATTGAAAAAGAAAGGAATAATCTCAAAAAAGGGAAAAAAAATGAAAAAATAGAAGACATAGTTAAAAAAATATCAGAAAAATTCTTTCAAGACAAGGAGAAGCAAGACAAACATATGATCAGAAATCCCAGTCCAGAAACATCTCATTGCTCGGAGAAGATAATAATCTAAATTATCAAGCTGCTCAAGACCCAAATGATGACTTAGGAATAAATTATCAAGATGCTCAAGACCCAAATAATGATTTAGGAATGAGTTTTGATTCAATAGCTTTACATAATCTTGACACATAGAAGCAGACCATCATCATAATAGCAAGAATAAAACAAAGAAAAAGTCAAAGATAGTGAGGAATCAAAAGAAAGATTCTGGCACATGCACAATAATGCAATAAAGAGACAACACAATAGAAAGACATCTTCTACAGTAAATCAAGGACAATAATGCAAGACAGACTCTGAAGATTAACGTGAATAAGAAAAAAGAAAGATTCTTCAAATAAAATAAAGTCCGGAAGTAAAGTCTGCAACACCTATAAATTGAGTGTTCTACGAAGACAGAAGACAACAACTATAACAACCATCTAAACAAAAACATACTCTCTTCCTTTTATCATTTCCTTCACCTAAACCAAAACACCATCCTCCATCTATAACTCCCTTTGTAACATATTCTCCTATGTATGCTTTAGTATTTTATATCTCAAACCTGTAAAATAAATAAAGTTTCATGCTTTAGTGTGCGAGTTTTTTTATTTTCAACTCCAGTAAACTCTTTCGGGTTTACCGAAAGGGAAATCTCTCTCCTGTAAACATGTAAATTACTGTTTTTATAAAAATTATATTTTTGTTTATTACGCCGATTTATTTATAGCTTTATACTATGTTTTATGTATTTAATTTCTTAGTTACTAGTTTGTAAATAACTAAAAAATTACTCTAAGTATATAGTTATCTTTCCAACTTCTTAATAGCACTGATGGATTAACCTGTAAATTCCTATGAGAGACCAGTTAAGATGAGCCCAAAATATTGTCAAAATATTATCAGAAAAGAAAGAGATGTTTAGAAAAGATCTAGATCCTTAAAAGGTTGGAGAGAAGAGATGAACAGAGTAAAAAAAAAAAGAGTATATATAAGGGGTAATGTCAATTCATAATTTTGATAAAATATTAACGATACAAGTCTACAGAACAAAAGAGAGAGTACCGAGTAGGATTTTACAACATAAGGTTATCCCCCTATCATTTTATATCCCTCTTTATATATATATATATATATATATATATATATATATATATATATATATATATATATATATATATTTATAGATTTTCACATAAAGCACAAAAATAAAGCTAAGCAGAACTTTGGAACTACTTAGCAGAAAATACGTAAAGTGGATGAGGACATGCAGATGGTATACCCTCCCTACCAATTTGAGACGCTATTAATATAATTTTGAACTCTTTCATGTATATAATGTGAGGAGCACTGCTTTTTATATATATATATATATATATATATATATATATATATATATATATATATATATATATATATAATTGAGGGGCATTAGCCCGGTGATGTGGCAGCTTCATTGAACAGGAAGAGGTTTTATCTTTTTTAACAATTAATTTGTTTTTCCCTTCGATTTTTACCATGAAAACCCCCATAGCCCGCGCATGCCTTCCCAAAAAGACGTAATGTTTAAAAGCAACGTCCATGCACTCAATACATTCAATTTGCTAATCCCTCTTTTGTTTCCCTAAAAGACGTAACATTTAACAAAGTAATGGCCATACTAAATACTGCATAATTACTAAGTCTACGAACAGTGGTCTTAATACCCAATTTTTGGCAAAGGTTTGGCTCATTTTATTTGTTGCTCTTTTGGTCTATGAACAATGGTCTTTAGCTCATTCTATTTGTTGCTTTTTTCGTCTATGAACAATGTCTTACCCAGAAAAAGAAAATGATTGTCTTGATACCCAATTGTTTCAATGATCACTAAGTTATGGTTCTGTTTCTGTAGTTCATGAACCACGAAGCATGAAGTTTTATAATTTAGTACTTCAAAAACAAAACATGAAAGCGCAGGATTTGATCTATTTATTACCACTCTGGCACCCATCCCAGATACGAATGACAAGATTAATGTATTTTGCAGGTATATATATTTTACAAAATACCCTTTTCCCATCAATTTTGATATAGAGAAGGGTGCAGTAAAGCATCTGATATTGCACTGCCTTTCCGTAACATTAAGCAATCAACAATAATCCTAAAATCTTAGACAATATTCTTTTATAAAATCAGTGGATCTTGATAGAAAAAGACGTATAAACGCAACGGAAGCAATTACCTAAGACCAAATAATCTTACATGTAAACTAGATAAATATAATTACTAACGAGATAGAAACACTAACCTCTTGAAGTTACTGCACAAATCTTCAATAATATTCACGCTATCCAGGTCTACGGTCTTCTACTGTGTATCCTGAATTTCTACCGAACGTGATACTTGAGTGGCAAGTAATTTTATTCAAGAAAAATAGTATCCTTTTTGTCAAAATTCGGCCAAAAAACAGAAGCTTCTTCTTTTCACGTTTTTCCTTCTTCTTTTCACGTGAAAAGCTTCTCTGTTTCTTCTTTTGGTTTCTACTTCTTTTTCACGTTTTTTTTTTTTAGATTAGGAAAACAAGACCAAGACCTTTTGGAGTCTTATTCCTCCTAAAAAACATGTAGCCAAAAACGTGTAGGAGTCTACTACGCGCCAAAAATGTGTAGCAGTCTCCTAACCCACCAAGGATACTATTTTCTTATTTAATTTCCTTGTTCTAGAGTATTCAGGCATAGTAGGGACCACAGATTCAATAACGAGGCTTCTTATTGTGGTATTAATTCGGAATATAAATGAATTAATCCTACCACAATAAATTACAATTTATTCCACTAGAAAACTGTAATTGAACTCCTCAGTTTAATTTCGAAATCATTCATTAAAACTTATTTAACTCCCCGTGTTAAGATTACAAATACCAATCAGATAAATTAAATTACTGACAATTTAATTTATCGACTAATTTAATCCTTTATACTTCCGCTTAACTTATTTCATGTGACGGATACAAAATCCACCTGCAGGGTTTTCACATGAAAACTTTCAAGCATCCATAAAGGGGTATCATCAATCTCAATGGTCAAGACACGGATTCTATCAACTAATTATTATTTCACAAATGCACTTTGCCATTATTCAATTTACCAGGAATACATTAACTCGCAGTTGAGTCGTACCTTTTAATAAATCAAAATAATGAACGAAGCACATTGATCATAATAATTATATCAAGATTAAGAGTATAAGAACATTCAATGAGCTAGAGAGGTAGTTTTATATATTCAGTACAAAAACACTTATCTCTACTTGGTCCATTCAATACACAAAAATGTACTAGCATAAGAAGTCGGAACTAAACCATTCCCATAATCAAGATAGATTATAATTTAATCTTATGCTACAATCATCAAGATGCTTTGCCCAGTTTCAGCTTTGATTGTGAACATTAACTTTATAACTTATAAGAACCGACAATTTAATCTTCCGCGCATGAGCTAAAGCTCCATACACTAAATCGTCTACTATATAAGTAAAGGGCACACATATGAACAAATGATCTATTTGAATTAAGATTTCATTGAATTGAATAAATAAATAAACAATTATTTCAATAAATAAAACATAATACTATAATCAAACCACATGGTTAATAGTATATCCTAACAATCTCCCATTTAGACTCATAACCATGCATCTACAACTCTAATACCCATTTCTTCGACATGCTTGTCAAAAATCTTCTGCGGCAAGCTTTTGGTAAACGGATCTGCCAAATTGTCGCTGATGCAATCTTCAAAACTTTTACCCCTCCCCTCTGAACAATGTCACGAATTAAATGATATTTACGCTCAATACGTTTACTCCTCTTATGGCTTCATGGTTCCTTCGAGTTTGCAACCGCACCACTATTGTCACAATAAAGTATAATTGGTGCTTGTACTGAAGGGACAACACCAAGCTCTTTCAGGAA
>MCJB01001467.1:0-26912 GCA_002018475.1 Nicotiana obtusifolia | reverse complement strand
CCATTTACATCATATCCGTGGCGGCGTGCCACCCGATCCATTTCAAAATTATTCGAAAACATCATTTAATTTTCAAAACTGAGTTCAAATAATGATTCAAATCAGTGACAAATACCCCTGAAGGGTTCACATAACCGTCAAGAAGCCCAAAATATGGCAAGCAGCCCAAATCATGATGATATCAAACAGGTTTCAATCAAATATGTAATAAAATCATAAATCGGGATGGACAAAGCCCCAATCCCCAGTAGTAAACGACCCCATGCTCATCATCGAGCATGTGCCTCAACTCAATACAGCATTACGATGTGCAATCCGGGATTTCAAACCCTCAGAACATCATTTACAAACATTACTCACCTCAAACCGGCTAAATCCTTAGCCCACGACGCCTTTGCCTTTCAAATTGGCCTTTACGTGCGTCAAATCTATCCAAATTCAGAACAATTATGTCACAATATGTTGAGGGAACAAAACCCAAGCAAAAACAATCAAAAATACCAAAAAATCCCGAAATTAGCAAAACCCAAGCCCCAGGCCCACTTCTCGAAGTTCAAAAATTTTCACATCAACGGGTTCCTTATCTCCCCACGAGTTCGTACATATCAAAAGTTCTCAAATCCGGCCCCAAATGGTCCTCCAAATACCCAATTAAAATTTCAAAATCCCAAGCCCCATTTCTTCCATTTTTAGCAAGACTTCAATGATTTTCTAGGTGGATTTCACAATATAAACGAGTTTTAGGTCCAAAATTCTTACCTCCAATCGATTCTCCTTGAATCCCTCGTTAATTTCTTTCAAGAACCTCCAAAAATGAATAACTATGGGTGAAACTATACCCAAAATCGGACAAAATAAGGCTTAAAACATTCTGCCCAGGCTTCATGGAGTTGTACTTGCGCTGTGCAGGTTGTACATCCTCTTATCATTATTCCCTTGCTGTACACCGTCTATTAAAACGCTCATAACTCCTTGTGAAAATATCCAAATGAGCAAAAGTTTGAAGATTTAGAAACTAGGCTCGAATATCTTTCATTTGATAGGTTGTACACTACATAACTCTTTATATATTCCGAGATATGAGTTTCTAAAGTGCATCGAGAAGTTCTGTCAAAACTGCTCCACCAGCCAACTTCGACCTATCATAACTTTCTGTATATATGTCTAAATGATGAATGCTTTATCATTTTCAAAGGACTACAACTTTTATGTTTTGCAATTTTTCTGGTTCCTTATAGATTGCAAGATATGAGCTTTCAAACGGGACTACACGCATCAGTTTTTTCTGAAATTTTCTGCAGACTATTTCATCTTTTCCAAAGATGAAATAGTCCGTTTAACCACCCAAAACTCACCCGAGCCATTCGGGACCCCGTCCGGATATACCAACAAGTCCTAAAACATATTACGGACTTAGTCGAGGCCTTAAATCACATCCAACAATGTTAAAAACACGAATCATACCCCAATTCAAGCCTAATGAAACTAATAAATTCCAACGAGTCCGATTGACCTCAAATTTTGCACACAAGTCATAAATGACATAACGGACCTATGAACTTTTTCAAAACTGGATTCCGACCCCGATATCAAAAAGTCAACCCCTCGGTCAAACTTTCCAAAAACCTTCTATTTTCCAACATTCGCCAAAATGCTTTGAATTGTCCTACGGACTTCCAATTTTAAATCCGGACATACGCCTAAGTCCGAAATCACCATACGAAGCTATAGCAACTCTCGAAATTCCATTCCGACCCTCGGATCAAAATCTCGCCTAACAACCGAAAATCGCCAAAATACTAACTCCACCAATTCAAGCCTAATTCTACACGGGACCTCCAAAACCAATTCCGATCACACTCATAAGTCATAAATTATCTCCCAAAACTAATCGAATCGTCGGAATTCACATCCGAGCCCTCTAACTCATAAGTCAACATCCGGTTGACTTTTCCAACTTAAACCTTCTTAAAAGAGACTAAGTGTTTCATTTCTTACCAAACCCACTCCAAACGCAAATTACTCAACTCGATCACATAGAACATGGATAACGAAGCATAATGAGACGGAAAATGAGGAAAACGGAGCGGTAACTCACGAGATGACTAGCCGGGTCGTCACAATCACCCTCTAAATATTCACTTTTTTTATTCTATAGGAAGCTAGGGACGATAATGACATGAATCTAAAACTCTTTAAATTTCTGAATGTTATTTTTTTTTATTTCAAGAAGAGCTCGAATGTGAATACTAAATTTAGATAAATAATTTTTTGTCGAGTTGACGATAGTCCTTCTAAGAAGCTCCAACATAATTAAAGTTAAAAAAATTTCTATTTAAGACTGAAACATGGAATTGCATACCACAAAAATAAGTAAAGTGCATAAGGAATTGACAAAAATATTAGGTAGTTATTATACTAAAATTATCCTCGATACTTATTATAATAAGTTTTCTGATCTTTATTCGGCACTTATTAGAATAATCAGACTGTAATATTGCCCTCTAAAATACTGTACATATAAGCATATCAAATTATACAACAAAATTAGTTTCGAGCATGGCAAGATCAACCTCTAAATTTTTACTTTGTTTATTCTATAGGAAGCACGGACAATAACAACTTGAATTTAAAACTCTTTAAATTTCTGAATGTTCATATTTTTTCAAGAAGAGCTCGAACATGAATGCAATTTAGATAAATAATTTTTTGTCAAGTCGATGATATTCCTTCTAATGAGCTCCAACATAATCAAAGTTAAAAAAATTTCTATTTAAGACTGAAACATCACATTGCATACCACAAAAATATTAATTTATTTTAAAGTAAAATATACAAGGAATCGACAACAATATTAGGTAGTTCAATCAACTAATTTATTGATGAAAGATTTTGGATAAATTTATTCGGATCTTGTAGAAAAAATAAATCAGGTAAAAAGAAGAAAAATCTAATCTAAGCCAAATAAAAGAACAGAGGACAATTGATTGGAACTAAGGAACTAAATAACATATATATTGGTCTCTTCATTAATGGAATGTACACAAATAATATGCCACTAACTTTGAATATTTAAAAAACACTTAAGGACATGATAAAAAGTTTATGGCAGATTAAGCAGGCAGGTAGAAAGACAAATCAGGTTAGAAGAAGAAAAATATAATTTACTGCAAAGAAAAGAAAAGAGCACAGTTGTACTATAATAAAGGGACTGTATAACATACATATTTTAATTTTGTCGTATGTCATGATCATTTTTAAGAGTGTTTACTCTAAAAAACGGATAATAATTAAATTTGTAAGTGGTTTTAAGGATGCGTGGATTTATTCAATACAAACGGTAAAGATTGCTAGAATAAACAGATAACAGATGTAATAAATTATCAAACCGCTTGAAAATAAGGGGGGTTGATTCTGGATTCGAGGGCAGCCTCAATGAGGTATCCGTCTTCGATCCCGGGTTTATAATAATGAAACACTGATCAACAAATGTAAAAGCTTTGAATAACAGAAAAATAATAGTATATTGCCTTGGTATGCGTGTTACAATATCCTCAATGAATCAGACCCCCTTTATATAGTAGGGAGTCCTACTCTACGTGCCGAGATCTACGCTGTGATACCCGGCAAGTCACAGATATCACGGCCTCCTGTTAATCATGTTCGGTCGCGCGATAATGCTCTCTGAAGTCTTTTAAGATTTGAACCGATACCAGGGTCACGGTCCCAATATTCTCGAGGGCGAACGCCGTGCCCCCGGAACCTGTCTCGATGAGTCCCTCACCTTGATTCCAGCTCCTTGTCATCATGTCCCTTACTCGATTTATTTTATCGAAAACCGGACCGTCTCATGGGTCCGGCGTCACCCATATACAAAGTGGTCATTAACTTATGTAGAATAGTATATGATTTTGTACTGAAAATCAGTAAATTATAAAAGTTCATACTATTGTTATCCGGGGAATATTTAGGTCGTTTCTGGTTTCGCATGCATATTCTATTTTTTTTGTGAGTTTCTTTTGTTCTTCCTGTCAACATGCCATACAAATTGATTTTGCTGTGAGAAGTTGTAGATTGTTTTGGAAAATTTGTGGAGTCTTTCGACAAATATCAGATTGTGATGTGAGAATATTTCAAGTAACTTTGAAGCAATCACAACAGGATTGAGAACAACACTATTTTCTAAGAGAAATTAAGGTACTGTAGGCCAACCTAGAATATATTTTTGGAAAAGACAGAGTAGTTGACGATAACAGGTTACGCCTATTTTTGATTTATATCGTTTTAGTAAAGTAGTATTTTTATTTTAATATATGTTCCACAGACAATTATTGGTATCTATTTTGGAAAAAAGAATACGCTCAAGTACACCAAGAAAGTTAATTTTGTATATCATAAATATATTTCCAATTAATTGAAGAAGGAGTTAGCCCATAACAAAACTCTACCTCTTTCCGGAGTCGCGCCATCCTTAGAAAGTCAGAAAATTCAGGACAATCGGAACATATTTCAGTAGGAGGACTTCATTTTGTGAATAAAAAAAAGTGATGATTATATAATGGGAACCGGAGCAGAGGGTTAGTCATACATATAAGGAGACAATTCTCGGAATTGTGTGATGGTCTTGTTACTCTTTGAGGGAACACCACCAACCAACAATAGAAACTTAATTATAAAACGAAACAACTAATCAAGTTGTTTACTCTAAAATACGAGTAACAATTGAATTTGTACGTGGTATTAAGGATACGTGACTTAGCCTGATACAATTTAAGAATGAGCGACAAATAAAGGCTGATTTAAGTAAGCGAGAGAATAAACAAACCACCAAGGTTGAGTGATTTTGCTGTAACGGAATGAGCAATAAAGAAAAATAAATGGTTTAAGAAGAAGATAGCCAAAAAATGATAACTGTATTGCTGATTGTATCCTGTCCCTTATACAATAGAATTGAGTTCTTTTTATAGGAGGGGAAAAAGGAATTCTATATAAGGTAAAAGACCTAATTACAAGGTATAATATCCCTTAAAGTATTGGGTTCAACGTCTTTGATGATTTGGGCCGTGATTCCCGCCGAGATAGTTGCATACCACAAGATTTACGGCCCTTCCGTTACGCGAATCGGATATTTTTACCATAAGATGTTTCTACCCAGACCGGTCGTGACCGCCTCATCTCGAACATTATGGTCTCGAACTTTCAACCGATGATACCCGACCTCAAACTCCCCTTCTCGAAGTGCTGGTCTCGATCCACAATAGACCGACCTCGAATTGCACCCAAGATCGATGTTTCTTATGTGCTCGATTGCATCCGACCCCATACAGATAGTCCCCTCGTTTATTGGAGAGTAATGACAAGAAACGATATGAGCCGCCGCCTTTCGAGATTAGGTCAAGTAACAACATACTTATTGAGTACGACACGAAGTTCGAAGCATCAAATCACATAACCTAAAAAACGTCTCGCTGATGGGTGACGGCAGCATGATGACGCACGTGACCGTTGTCAAAAAAGGTCCTTTCGTGTCCTAGCTGGCGACAAATCCTGCAACTTTTGCAAATACAATTTAATGTTTTCCCATCTCGTGTTTCGAACCGCCGCTTTTGAAAAGTATAAATAGCCCCTTCATACTTCAACTTCCAGGTTTTGCGTTGTTCAAACTTTTTCTTGCTTTTGCTCTCTGCATCTTTGTACCTCAAACTTCTTTCATACATTTCCCTTTGCTTTTACTCTCATCTCTTCAACTCCAATGGCGAAAACATCCAAATCTGTCCCTCAAAAACAACAACCTTCTTCCTCTCAACCTGCTGAAGAGGTTGAACCAATTCCTGTTGAGGAAACTTCTGCAGAGCCTCCCCTGAAAGCTTTCATACCAGTTGGATGCTCGACCGGCTCCGACTTTAAGGTGGAGAAGGCCTCTTCAGTACCTGGCCAGGGCGAACCGGTCGCCATGTACGTTAGCTTGATTACCAACAAAATCCTTGACAGGGTGAAAAAGGAGTGTAAATGGGTTGGCAAGGACGTGGTAGTCCCCTCTCCGGATGAGGCGATTACCACCCATGTGGAGGGTTACTTGAGCGTCTATACCTACCCCTTTACGTTGGGACCTTTGGACCCCATAATTGTCGCCTTTTGTAAAAGGTATGATGTTACATTGGTCCAGGTTCATCCCTCCGTTTGGGGGATAGTTCACCTTTTCCGCTTCTTTGTGAGTAAAGTCGACGGGAACCCCTTCACCGTTGACCATTTACTCCGATTGTACAGTCCCCGAATATTCTGAGGGGGGCTAATAAAACTTGCTCTCCGGGCCAGCAAAGCTCCGTTCTCGAGCATTGATGAGGACAAGGACCGGGGTTGGATGATCCGGTTCGTTCGAATAAGAACCTCGGACATTATCCCTGTAGAAGACATGCCGTTCCCCGAAAAGTGGAACATGAGACGTAAGCGTCGTTTCCCTACTCAAGTCCATCTGCCATTTTCCTTTTGATATCTAACGGATATATTTTGTAAGGTGCAGCCGTTTCTCAAATGCCGGCCGCGATTCAACATTTGGAGGAGTGGGTCTGGAAAGTGGTGGCTCAGAGGACCTACTCGGAGCGAGCTTGGCGAGAAATATCGAAAGGCCTCTGGGAGGCCAAAAATCATGGTGAGCCCAACAATATTCATCTTTCTCATTTCAAGTGATTGGTGTCGTCATTAACTTTCCCCTTTCTTCGCAGGTCTATCGAAGGATGCTGAGTTGAGGCCGGCATCCATCGGTGGAGAAGTTCCTTGCCCTCCCCCTGCCTCGGAGAAGGAAGGAGAGAAAAAGAGAAAAGAAATCCCCGATCCCTCAGGGCCTGAGAAAAGGAAGGTTACGAAGAAAAGCTTAGCTCGTAAGCCCAGGATCACTGATCTGGCTATCCAACTGAGCGACGACTCCGAGGAAGATAGAGACCTCGATACTTCAAATAATGAACCACCTCGGACAGTCCCTGAGCCAGCGGTCGATGAAGCTTGCATCCCTCGAGTAGAGGATCTCAAGGCAAGGACGAGGACCGGGGTACGTGCCGATGCAGGGGAGGCAACGCAAGGAATCTCGGACCTCCCAGAGACAGTGGATTCTCCCTCCTTTTCGGAGGCAACTCTGAATGAAGCCCAGGCCGCAAGGACGCATACGCCGAGCAAAGGCCCGGTATCAGCAGGAGCCTTCGAAGAGTTCTTTGATAGAGTGCCATCGGCCGATACCTTCGAGTTCGAAGTGCCGAGAAGGAGTCCCCCCGCTGAGACGAGTGGGGTGTCTGTCGGTCTTAAGTTAGTCGATAGATTTCTCGCTCCGAGCTCCAATCCTGATCGAAAGAGGGTAATAAAGTTCACCATTCCCGAAGACGCTCGAGCTTTGGCTGCGCCTGTAGGTGTGGCTAGCTACCTTCTTTGTTTGGTGACCAACGAGGATCAGGCTGCAATGGATGCAGTGGACTCGGCCTGTCTATTCAACGAAGCTCAACAGGCGTCAAATAAGGTATACTTCCTCATTGGCTCTATTTGGTGCCCGTTATCTTATCCTTAGACTTGTACTGACTGTTTTATTATATACACCTTGCAGTCTTTGGTGCTTCATCACGAGGCGTTCCTTCGGCAAAGGGAAGAAATGGCACAAGAAAAGGCACAACATTAGCGGCTCGAGGGGGAGATGTCGAACCTTCGAGCCGAGCTGGATTTCATGCGAAGAGAGCATGAAAAAGCAGTCGACCAGCTGGGGCAGCAAACCAACCGATTAAATCAACTCCGGTCTGCAGTGAGCGAGGCCAAGGCTGAAACCAATGAATGGATAGCCAAGGCCGATATATTGACTTCAGAAAAAGAGACCCTCCAAACTCGCATAGCTCTCTTGGAAGAGCAGGTTTCAAAGGCACAAGAAAAAATTGGAGTTCTGACTAAGAGCACCGAATCTCTTCAATCCCAAGTCGAGACGCTCACCTAGGACCGGGATGTTCTGGTGAATGAGCTGCAAACAGCAAAGTCTGAGATTGCCACGTCCAAAGCCGATGCCGATAATTTGATAGCTCAATACAGAGCTGATGCTGAGGCCGCCCAGGAGCAATCAAAGATTTTGGTTGAATACACCAAGTGCCAGACTCGTCTCTCCGTCCTCGAAGAGCTACAAACTCGCGGCTTCGATCTATCTTCTGAGATAGAAGAAGTAGCAAAAATCGAAGCTGAAGCAAGGAAGCGAGCCTTCCCTGAGGAAGAAGAAGATGATTCTGACTGATGTTGCCTGTAAAATGACGTGGCCCTTTTGTAATTTGCATATATAAAAGAATTCCCTTGTTTTGTATAAAATTCCTTTATTTTGTCTGACATTATTCTAAAGTTTTCATATCTTGCAAACTTTCCTGCCTTAGCTAGGATTTATTTTATCATAAATTTTCTTCCTCCATGGCCGACAGAATAAGGCCCACATCTCGAGGGGACCTTTGGTTCGTTAAGGAGCTGAATCAATCTTAACAGGTTTTAACCCGATTCGGCTTTAACCTTTTATAAATTCGGAGTTGCCTTAATAGGCTTCGTTTAACCCCGAACTTTTTAGTTTGATGCGGCCTTGGCCTATTAAGAAATCGGGATCATGCTTTAGAAAAAATTGGATCCCTTTCAAACTTTAACGATTTGATTTGGCTTTAGCCCTTTTATAGAATCGAGGTCTTGCCTTGGCAAGTTCTGATCATCCTCGAATTTTAGCTTGGTTTGGCCTTAGCCTTTTATAAATTGGGATTGCCTGAGTCGGTCTTATTTCCCTTCGAGTTTTGTTAACTCAATACGGCCTTGGCCTATTAATCGAACTTGGGGTTTGCCTTAATAGGTCTTACTCCCCTTCGAATTTGGTGTGGATATTTGAACGATGTTAGCTTTTGATAATGCAATGATAATCAAAGAGGCCCTTGGGCTCAGAAACAGAATATTGGTGCCAAAGAAACTTTATTAGCATTCATACGCTTGTACAACTTTACTTAAGGGGCAGATCGATCTATTTGGGCATGGTACCTTTGACCGTTTGACCCTTACATTGGCTCCTAATGATCTGCGTGAAGTCCCCTTGAATTTAAAGTAGCTAAACGAAGATTTGAAATAGACAAGCAATCTCCAGATGTTCAAGGTCGATCGAAGTTGTGCACCATATATCATTATCTTCGATGAGCGACCAATCTAAGTTAGCACGACTCCTGGTTGCCTCATTAAAAACCTTGCCGTAAAACCCAATTTGGGATAAAACCGGTCGAAGGAAAAAAGAGTGCAACGCGTGCTTTCAGTCCTAGTGCTTTGTGTTTCCTGGCTCGAGGTCATTCCATTTGCAACCTGTAGATGTTAGTATCGACAAAAATAAAAAAAATGAAATTTATTACCTTAACAATAATATCGCTTCAGGTGGCTCACGTTCCAATTGTTTGGTAGTTGCTTGCCATCCATAGTTCCGAGCTTGTAAGATCCCTTTCTAGTGAACTTCAAGATAGCATAGGGCCCTTCCCAGTTCGGTCCCAGTTTCCGTTCGTTGGGATCTCGAGCGTTGGGTGTAACCCTTCTGAGTACCAAGTCCCCAATGTTGAAGTATCGGAGATGGGCTCTCCGATTGTAATATCTCTCGATTTTTTGTTGTTCTCGTAAACGGTTACGACCCCATCAGCCGATGGGAATTTCAACATGATGTAATGTTGAAGGTACAGCCCCGATGTCATGAATCCAAGGCCTTCTAAGCAAGGCATTGTATCTCATGTCGCCCTCGATCACACAAAACTTCGTTGCCCGAACAGTACTGGCGGTGTTCACCATCAGTGTTATTTACCCTTTGGTTGTTTCACATGCCATATTGAAACCATTGAGGATCCGTACTTCGGGGATGATCTGGTTTGTCAAACCGAGCTGCTCGACGACCCATGACCGAATTATATTAGCTGAAATACCGGGGTCGACAAGTACGCGCTTCACCCGGGTTTTGTGTACGAGCATCGTATCACCAAGGCATCGTTATGGGGTTGTACAACTCCTTCTGCATCTTTATCGCCGAAGCATAAGGCTCCTTCTGCCGCATAATCCCCAGTACGTTTTTCTCGGGTGATAGATATTTTAGTACGCTTCAACACCGGGCCTTGGGTTGCATCTACCCCTCCGATTATCATGTTGATCGTGTGCTGAGGTTCTTCTTGATTTGTTGGCTTGTTTCTGTTCCTGTAATGGTTTTTGGCCCGGTCGCTTAAAAATTCCCGGAGGTGCCCGTTTTCGAGCAATCGAGCTACCTCCTCCCTCAACTGCCGGCAATCTTCCGGCTTATGTCCATGTGTACCATGGTACTTACATATTAAGTTGGGGTCTCTTTTGGCCAGGTACGATTGCAGCGGCCGAGGCCATTTGGTATCTTTAATGCGACCAATGGTGGATACGAGAGTCGCTGAATCGACGTTGAAGTTGTACTCGGACAGTCGGGGCGCTTCTCGGTGATTAGCGACTCTTTCGAAGTTATTTCTTGGCAACGGTCCTCGGTTCTTTTGGTTAGGATCGTTCCTTCTCTCCTGTCTAGGGGACCTTTGTCTTCCTGGGATGGCTCTTCGATCGCCAGGGTACGGTCAATATCTGTCTCTGTTTGACCTTGGCTCTCGATAATTATCTCTTAGAGTCCGATCATGAGTTTTGATAGGATAAGCGGATCCTGAGGGGACTCCGAGCTGATTATCTTTGACCCTGATATTTGATTGATATCGATTGTGTATGTCCGTCCAAGTAGCAGCCGGGTATTCGATCAAGCTTTGCTTGAGCTGTTGAGAAGCCGTTGAACTTCGGGCATTGAGCCCTTGAGTGAAAGCTTGTACGGCCCAATCATCGGTGACCGGTGGTAGGTCCATTCGCTCCATTTGAAAGCGAGATACAAACTCTCTCAGCATCTCATTATCTTTTTGCCTGACTTTGAATAAGTCTGACTTCCGTGTCTCGACTTTAGTGGCACCTGCATGAGCTTTGACGAAGGTGTCTGCAAGCATGGCAAAGGAGTCGATGGAATTCGGGGGCAAGTTGTAGTACCAAGTCATTGCTCCTTTTGACAAGATCTCCCCAAATTTTTTCAGAAGAACAGACTCAATCTCGTCATCTTCGAGATCGTTCCCCTTTATGGCGCATGTGTATGCCGTTACGTGTTCATTCGGATAAGATGTCCCGTTGTACTTGGGGATTTCTGGCATGCGGAAATTTTTTGGGATAGGTTTTGGGGCAGCGCTTGACGGGAAAGGCTTTTGTACGAATTTCTTTGAGTCCAAGCCTTTCAACACCGGGGTTACTCCTGGAATCTGGTCCACCCTCGAGTTATATGTTCTACTTTCTTGTTGTTGGCTTCAATCTTCTTTTCGCCCGATTCGATTCGCTTGGTCAGCTCCTCGAGCATCTTCATGATTCCAGAATTTATCCCCGACCCGCTTTCATCCGGCTGCGCCGCGGTCGGTTCATTTTTGAGAACAACTCCTCGAGAAGAACCGGCTTCGACCCTGTCCGAAACCTGACTGCGACTTTGCAATTGGGCGATGGCTTCTTGCTGGGCTTGTAGCATGTCGAATTTCATTTGAGACTGATTCCGTCCCCTTCATTATTTTGAGTTCTTGAACGGTGTTCTCTCTGAACACTGTTCGACGGACTAGAAGTCTGATCCACATCGACCGCCATTTGAGAGTTGGCGTCGGTTGGAACCTCATTACCGAGCATCACATTGTTGTTTTCGCCCTGGTGGTCGAACTCGTCATTGATGGACTGTGAGTGCGACGTGACTATATTATATCCCGAAAATAAAAGATTCTGCAAAGAACAAGCGTAAAATAGTGTGTGACAAAAATTTGTATCAAGCGTTCACTATTATCCTTAGCCTCACGGTAGGCGCCAAACTGTTTACTCTAAATACGAGTAACAATTGAATTTGTACGTGGTATTAAGGATACATGACTTAGCCTGATACAATTTAAGAATGAGCGATAAATAAAGGCTGATTTAAGTAAGCGAGAGAATAAACAAACCACCAAGGTTGAGTGATTTTGCTATAACGGAATGAGCAATAAAGAAAAATAAATGGTTTAAGAAGAAGATAGCCAAAAAATGATAACTGTATTGCTGATTGTATCCTGTCCAATACTATTCTACTTTTGACTTTATTACATAGCTGTCATTTTCTTCTTTATGTCTTCTTTCCTCTTTTTTCTTTGTCAGCTGTCATCTTTCTTTCTTCTTTCTTCTTTATGTCATTTTCCTTCTTTATCTTCCTGTCTCCTCATCTTCTTTCTTTTACGTCTCTTTTTCTTTGTCAATCTTTCTTCCTTTGTCTTCTTTTCTTCATTCATTGATTGTGGTAGTTGTAGAGTCTTTCAAGAAATTACTCCATGTTGAATTCTGGTATAACATTATCTTCTCCGTTGCATTTTGAACATATGTGATCTGTGTATTTGGGTCCTATGATTTTGCAATATCTTGATAATAAGTCCTCTGAAATAAAAATTTTCTTAATAGCTCTTGTAATCGGTATCTGTTCTGGCTTTAATAGGCTGATAACCCATTGCCGTATGTCCTCCATATCTTGCCTTCTGATTTCTTTAGAATGTGAATATATCATAATTTGTTCTCTTGAATAATAAGTCCACATAGGTAGTTCATTCATATAGGTATTTGCCAACTCGCTGAGTATTGTAGCTAGTCCAATAAGTACAGAAAATAATATATTCAGAAGAAACCCTTGATACAAAAAAGAAACTACAATCCTTTTTAGGACTAGTTAACCAAGTACGAGAATATATACCTAAACTAGCAGAAAATTTAAAACCATTACAGAAAAAATTAAAGAAAGATGTAGAATATCACTTTGATAAGAAAGATAAATTACATATACAAAAGATAAAAATTATGTGTACTAAATTACCAAAACCATACTTTCCTGATGAAACCAGTGAATTTATATACATAGTTGAAATAAATTCAAGTAGCCATAGCTATGGAGGAGTACTTAAATATAAATATATGAATGAAAAAATAGAGCACCATTGTAGATATTACTCAGGATCATATACTGAACCACAATTAAAATGGGAAATAAATAGAAAAGGATTATTTGCTTTATATAAATGTTTATTGGCCTTTGAACCATATATTGTGTATAGCAAATTTATTGTAAGAACAGATAATACTCAAGTTAAGTGGTGGCTAACCAAAAAAGTACAAGACTCAGTTACGACAAAGGAAATACGAAGACTGGTATTGAACATCCAGAACTTTACATTTACAATAGAAATATTCAAAACTGACCAAAATGTTATTGCAGATTACATATCAAGAGAAAAGTACACAGACAGATAATATACCAGAAACAACTACTGGAGATCTATATACAATCCTTTCCGAGTTGTCTATACAAATAGATGGCATGGGAAAAGGATTGCAAAATCTAGAGGAAGCTAGTAGTCAGCAGCATGGCTATAAACATGCGGAACTACACAAAACAACTAGCAGTCAGCAGCATGACTCAAAACATGTGGAACTAGAAGGAGACGATGGGAAACTCCTAAAAACCCATAACAGTGTTTGTATTGATGCAGGAACTACAGCAAGCAGCAGCACATCTACACCGAAGTTACCTATAAAACCAAAAAACAAGAACCTCAATAAATTATTTAAAAAACCATATACTACAATACCAAAAAACCCAGTTATAATACAACCTCAAACCACTACTTATTCTGAAAGCCTAAACCAAACCAAGAGAACCTATAACCATATATCCCGTACATATATAGACAACATGCACAAATTACAAATATTCCTTAACCTAAAAAAAAGAATTAGTAAATGTTATTAATATGAATAAAGAAATAGTAAAAGTTATTAATATGAATAAAGATATATAAAAAAAATTGTAAAATGAAAAACATCCTTCGTTTAGCTCACTAAGTTTTCATAATAATCATGGATGGAATCTTTTAGAATATAAAAGAAAAATAATTAAATGGGTTACTTTAACAAAAAGAAATTATTCATTAAGCAAAAGGTATAAGAAAGATTCTCTTAAACAGTTTAATGAACATAAAAATAATTTCAATCATTATCTATTAATAAATAAGGAAAATATTAACAGATATACTTGTCAATTCTGAAGATAAATCTAGAAAAGAATTCAACTCTGAATAATCAATACCTGGCAGTAACAAATATCGCCAAAATTAAAAATGACCAAATTATTTAAAATTCTTAACTTTCTTAGAATATAACCTATAAAATGAATAAGGAAGAATATACAGTAAGTGAAAATACATATAGAAGTCAAGAAAGAGTAGAAATAAATATAATACACTCTAATTTAGGTAGAAGATATAAGAAAATAGGAGACCAATTATACTTAATGCCAGAAAAAGAATCAGCTAAGATAGAGGATAATCTAATAGCAATGATAAGATTAGCAAAAGAAAATGAAGAAATTGATAGGAACAAAGAAATTGAAAATATTAGAAAACAAACGATAAAAGAAATTGAACAAATAGAAGAAATAAAAAACACCAAAACAATAGAATTAGAAAAAGAATTAGCAACGTTAAAACAAATAGATGAAGAAAAGATAAAAGAAAAAGCAAAAAGAAAAGAAGAAAAACAAGAAAGAAAGTTGGCAGATGTCACGACCCAAAATCCCAACCCGGTCGTGATGGCGCTTCTCATGAAGACAAGGCCAGCCAATCCAAACTAACTTCATTTTAACAGTTAAATAATATGAAAATAATATAAGTATGATTTAATAACAGTAAATTGCGGAAAAATATAGTAAACCATCCCGACTACAGCCCTCAGATCGGGGTGTCACAAAGTCATGAGCAACTAATGAAAATCCTAATAATAAGATTACTAATACAATTTCTTGGCACAATTGTTCAAAGATACTGGAAATAACAAGATAAAAGAGATACGGGGCTGCGGAGGCTAACAGCTACCTCGTAGGCTCTGAATTGCCTCTTTGACAGTAGTAATCAATGTCTCGGAGCGGAACCGATAATGCCTGAATCTGCACACATAGTGCAGGGAGTAATGTGAGTACTTCCAACTTGACTAAATTAAAGCTGCATTTTTCCCATGCAAATGTATAAATCAGTTTCCAGTGAATTTAGTGTTATAAATGTCACGACCCANTAATAGCTCTTGTAATCGGTATCTGTTCTGGCTTTAATAGGCTGATAACCCATTGTCGTATGTCCTCCATATCTTGCCTTCTGATTTCTTTAGAATGTGAATATATCATAATTTGTTCTCTTGAATAATAAGTCCACATAGGTAGTTCATTCATATAGGTATTTGCTAACTCACTGAGTATTGTAGCTAGTCCAATAAGTCTTTTGTTTGCAAAGAACTCTGGAATCTCTGCCTTAGGTATTTCCGGCTGTATGTCGATTTGTTCTGGTATGATCATTTCTCTCGTAAGTCCAATCTTAATGACTTGTATGATAGGTTTTACTTCATCATATAATATCTCTGCTGGTGCAGTATAAAATTTTATGTAAAAAAGTGTTCCTTTAGTAATTCTTTTGTATGTAGTGAATGCTTCGTATAATTCCGTAATAGTAGCTATTTCTTCTCCTGTGGAAGTATATACTGTACTCAATAATTCGTAATTGTAACAGGTATTTACTAGGATGGGGTTAGTTCCTGGTAAAGCAATAAGTTTATTGTATCTTTGTAGGTGTGCTGTAATATAGTCTTTTTCTGGGTTAGTTGTATTCTTGGATCTTGGGTTTAGGTTAAGGAATGTTTGTAATTTGTGCATGTTGTCTATATATGTACGGGATATATGGTTATAGGTTCTATTGGTTTGATTTAGGCTTTCGGAATAAGTAGTGGTTTGAGGTTGTATTATAACTGGGTTTTTTGGTATTGTAGTATATGGTTTTTCAAATAATTTATTAGGGTTCTTGTTTTTTGGTTTTATAGGTAACTTCGGTGTAGATGTGCTGCTGCTTGCTGTAGCTCCTGCATCAATACAAACACTGTTATGGGTTTTTAGGAGTTTCCCATCGTCTCCTTCTAGTTCCGCATGTTTTAAGTCATGCTGCTGACTGCTAGTTGTTTTGTGTAGTTCCGCATGTTTATAGTCATGCTGCTGACTACTAGCTTCCTCTAGATTTTGCAATCTTTTTCCCATGCCATCTATTTGTATAGACAACTTGTAAAGGATTGTATATAGATCTCCAGTAGTTGTTTCTGGTATATTATCTGTCTGTGTACCTTTCTCTTGATATGTAATCTGCAATAACATTCTTGTCAGTTTTGATTACTTCTATTGTAAATGTAAAGTTCTGGATATTCAATACCAGTCTTCGTATTTCCTTTGTCGTAACTGAGTCTTGTACTTTTCTGGTTAACCACCACTTAACTTGAGTATTATCTGTTCTTACAATAAATTTGCTATACACAATATATGGTTCAAAGGCCAATAAACATTTATATAAAGCAAATAATTCTTTTCTATTTATTTCCCATTTTAATTGTGGTTCAGTATATGATCCTGAGTAATATCTACAATGGTGCTCTATTTTTTCATTTATATATCTATATTTAAGTACTCCTCCATAGCTATGGCTACTTGAATCTGTTTCAATAATATATATAAATTCTCTGGTTTCATCAGAAAAGTATAGTTTTGGTAATTTAGTACACATAGTTTTTATCTTTTGTATATGTAATTTATCTTTATTATCAAAGTGATATTTTACATCTTTCTTTAATTTTTTCTGTAATGGTTTTAAATTTTCTGCTAGTTTAGGTATATATTCTCGTACTTGGTTAACTAGTCCTAAAAAGGATTGTAGTTTCTTTTTTGTATCAAGGGTTTCTTCTGATTTATTATTTTCTGTACTATATGAGTTTGCATTTTTATTCCATTTTTATCTATTTGTATTCCTAAAAATTCTATTTGAGTTTTCATTATTTATGCTTTCTTTTTACTTAAACTTATACCTGATATTTCTATAATGTATATAAATTTTTCTAATAATTTAATATGTTCTTCTTGTGTCTTAGAAAATAATAATATATCATCTATATATACAATACAGTTTCCTAATTGATTAAAATAATTGTCCATAAAAGGTTGATATCTACCTGGTGCATTTTTATATCCAAAGGGTAATACATTCCATTCATAAAATTCCTGTGGTACCGTAAAGGCTGTTAATTGTTTAGATTCTTCTTCTAGTTTTAGGTGATAGAATCCTGATTTACAGTCAAATTTACTAAAGTAATTATAACCTTGTATTTGTCTTACTTTTAGTATCTTATTTGGTATTAGGTAATTATATGTTTTAGTTTTTGCATTTAAGTTTCTATAATCAATTACCATCCTACTTTTTCCTCTTTTTTGTTCACTATGTTTATTGACTATAAAAGCTGGACTAGTATGTTTACTATTGCTTTCTTGTATATATCCATTTTCCATTAATTCAGTAATATGCATTTTGAATTCTTTTAAGTCATCATAATTATATTTTAAAAGTTTTTGGGTTATTATACTATTTTCATCTATAAGTTTAATTTTTATCTTAGTTTTATGTTTTTCCCATCCTTGTAACAGATTTTCACTGTATAGTTTTTCTAGCTTATCTTCTATTATTTTTAATTTGTCTACTGTGAATATAATTATTTCTATTTTATGAGTATCTAGTTTCTTACTTTCTAAGTTTTGAGTAATTTTTTCACTTCCTTTTATTCATGGTGTATGATTTCTTACTTTGTTATTTACTCTTTTTGCTCCTATTTTTTGTTTACATGGGGTAGTAAACCACCAGTGTGTTTTTGTTATTATGTGTGGGTATAGTTTATCTAAAAATGGCATTCCTAATAGTATGTTTTTATTCGTAAATTCATAACTATACATTTCTTCTATATGTAGTATTTTATCCCATATTTGTATTTGTATATTCTTAGCTTTATATTCTATCATACTTCCTTCATTGTTAAATCCTGTAACTATAATAGGTGTTTTTAATTTTTCCCATTTACTATCTGGTAAACAATTATGATTACACATGTTAGCTTCTGCTCCTGTATCTATCATTGGTGTATAGTATCTATTATAATATCCTTCTACTATAATTTTTACTAATATATAAATTTTTGTCATTATTTACATTATTGTACGCTTTATTATGATTTTCTTAGTTTCATAAGTTATTGTTAATTGTTTATCTTCTAAATTATATGGTTTTACACTATCTAACCATTTTATTCCTAAGGTTAATTTTGTCTCTTCATTATATACTTTAAATTTTATTAGTATTGGTATTCCTCCTATAATTAATTCTTTATTGGTATATTCGTCTGTATTTACTAAGGTTGCTGGTAATTCTGGACATGATTTTTCTTTTGTAATTATTTCTTCTTCTCTTACTAGTTCTCTCATAATATAATTTTCTTCTTGTCCTATATTGATTAATATGAGGTATTTTCTTTGATCCATTATTCCTGTTATATAATATTGATGTGATTTTGTTTCTTCTATTATCATATTTTGTGGAGTATTATACTCTAATCTTCTAGATGTACTCGTTCTAGATGATGATGATGGAGTTTCATAACTCAATCTTTTAGATGTATTTATTCTATCTCTAACAATTTCTAAATCTTCTTCTATGTCTATTTCTTTGTAACTATAGTCATTTTTATCTATAACCGTAACTATTTGTTCAAAAGGATTTTCGATTTTTATTTTATTTATTTTATTTTTAGTAGTTATTTTATGTTTAGTTGTTAAGATATATAAGTTTTTACATCGTGCTGTAAATATTTTACTTCCTTGTGCTAGTTCTATTCCTGAATTTTCCAGTATAGTACTAATGATTTATCTATATTTCTATCTTCTATTGCTACTGAATAGTTCGCACTAATGATGAATTTAAATTTTTGGTATATTAAATTTCCTCAATCAATATCTCTGTTCCTCCTAAGTGTACATATTTAATTGGGTTTTTAGCTCTTATATCTTGAATTTCTTTGTTTATTACTTTTTTTTATTTATAATTGGTATTTTTGCTTTTCCTTTAGTATATTTACAATCTATTATATGTTCTTTTTGACTTATTATGTAATATTCTTCTGTTTTTCGTTTAAACCAGTTTTTTATTATAGGTACTTCTAAAATTTTATCTACACTTAAGTCTAATTCTTTACCTTTTATTTGCTCAAACATATTATTATCGAAAATTATTTTTTGTTCAAAAGATTCTTCATCTTGATATTCTTTTTGTTTAAATATTTGTATATCTTTTTCAGTCATACTCTATCTCTTCTTCATCTATATCAGTTGTAATTTCAGTTTCGGATAATTCGTATATACTATCTTCACTTTCTATTTCATAGTCTATATAATCTATTTGGGTATAGTCATCAGTTTCTATTATAACTTCTGTTATTTGTTTTTTCTTTGGATCTTTAGGTATTTTACAATTTTTAGCTATGTGTCCTAATTTTCCACAATTGTAACATTTACATTCAGATAAATTTCTCTTTTATTTATGTGGTCTTTTATATTTATAATTCTTTACGTAATATCTTTTTCTAGGCCTCTTATACTTATATTTTGTTCTATAAGGTGTTTTCTTATATTTTCGTTTTTTCTTTTTATAGTATTTTTCTGTACATCCAAATTGAGGTGCTACTTTTGTTTTACAACAGGCTAAGTTTTTCATCAATATTTTTTCCATTTTCATATTTTCTTTATGTTTTTCACACAAATCTATAAACCATTTTTGTACAAATTTTATTCTAGCTCCTAGAGTATCTGCTAATCCTGCATCATTCCAATCTGTTATAATTTTTGAACTAAAAGGTTCTGGTAGTTTAGTATAATATAGGTTTCTTATTTCTTTACTTTCATCGATCGTATATGTTCCTTTATAATAATATTCTCTAAATGCACATGTATATTCATCTAAATAACACATATTACAGATAGTTAATTTATTCATTAAATTTCTATACATCTTTTTATCTTTCTGTTGTTCCTCTATTTCTGTTAGCATACTACTAAATTCATTCCTTATTGCTATTTCATATTTATGTAATATTTCTATATGCGAAGTTATAATTTCAGTATTAGATTTTTTATTACTTTGTAATATATTTTTACCTTCATCTATCATATTTTGCATCCATATTTTTACTATTCCTAATAGGGTTCTTTCTATGTATTCTGGTGAATCTTTTATTGTTATTTTATTATCTATTAACTGTTTTGCTATGTATCCACTCCAAAGTTGTATTGTTTTATTTATATCTTCTACGCAATCTAGGTCTAAGAAATTATATTGTTCTATTGATTGTTTAGGTATCCATTTTTTATATAATTGTTTATCCCGTGAAGATTGTTTATTCCATAGAGCTTTGTTTGTTCTATAATTTTTATTATTATAAACAGTTTGTTTTTCTGATGTTCCTGATGTAGAAGGTTTATTTTCTAAATCTCCAGTATTTATTTCTAGTTCTATATTTTTTATAAGTTCTGTGTATGTTTCACTTATTTCTGAATCATGGTCTTCTATTGTATTTTCTGGATCTATGTCATTTATTTCTTCTATTCTTACTTCTTGATTTTCTAACTGTATTTGTTTTTTAAATTTTTCTATTTCTTCTGCTAACTTTCTTTCTTGTTCTTCTTCTTTTCTTTTTGCTTTTTCTTTTATCTTTTCTTATTATATTTGTTTTAACGTTGCTAATTCTTTTTCTAATTCTATTATTCTGGTGTTTTTTATTTCTTCTATTTGTTCAATTTCTTTTTTCATTTGTTTTCTAATATTTTCAATTTCTTTGTTCCTATCAATTTCTTCATTTTCTTTTGCTAATCTTATCATTGCTGTTAGACTATCTTCTATCTTAGCTGATTCTTTTTCTGGCATTAAGTATAATTGGTCTCCTATTTTCTTATATCTTCTACCTAAATTAGAATGTATTATATTATTTCTAGTCCTTCTTGACTTCTATATGTATTTTCACTTACTGCATATTCTTCCTTATTCATTTTATAGGTTATATTCTAAGAAAGTTATGAATTTTAAATAATTTGGTCATTTTTAATTTGTTACTGTCAGGTATTGATTATTTAGAGTTGAATTCTTTTCTAGATTTATCTTCAGAATTGACAAGTATATCTGCTAATATTTTTCTTATTTATTAATAGATAATTATTGAAATTATTTTTATGTTCATTAAACTGTTTAAGAGAATCTTTCTTATACCTTTTATTTAATGAATAATTTCTTTTTGTTAAAGTTATCCATTTAATTATTTTTCTTTTATATTCTAAAAGGTTCCATCTATGATTATTATGAAAACTTAGTGATCTAAACGAAGGGTATTTTTTTATTTTATTTTTTTTAATATATCCTTATACTTATAAATAACTTTTACTATTTCTTTTAAATAACAGCTCTGATACCAATTTTGGGGTGCGGAATTCATTCTCCAGTAGTTGTTTCTGGTATATCATCTGTCTGTGTACCTTTCTCTTTATATGTAATCTGCAATAACATTCTTGTCAGTTTTGATTATTTCTCTTGTAAATGTAAAGTTCTGGATGTTCAATACCAGTCTTCGTATTTCCTTTGTCGTAACTGAGTCTTGTACTTTTCTGGTTAACCACCACTTAACTTGAGTATTATCTGTTCTTACAAGAAATTTGCTATACACAATATATGGTTCAAAGGCCAATAAACATTTATATAAAGCAAATAATTCTTTTCTATTTATTTCCCATTTTAATTGTAGTTCAGTATATGATCCTGAGTAATATCTACAACGGTGCTCTATTTTTTCATTCATATATCTATATTTAAGTACTCCTCCATAGCTATGGCTACTTGAATCTGTTTCAACTATGTATATAAATTCTCTGGTTTTATCAGGAATGTATAGTTTTGGTAATTTAGTACACATAGTTTTTATCTTTTGTATATGTAATTTATCTTTATTATCAAAGTGATATTCTACATTTTTCTATAATTTTTTCTGTAATAGTTTTAAATTTTCTGCTAGTTTAGGTATATATTCTCGTACTTGGTTAACTAGTCCTAAAAAGGATTGTAGTTTCTTTTTTGTATCAAGGGTTTCTTCTAAATTTATTATTTTCTGTACTATATGAGTTTGCATTTTTATTCCATTTTTATCTATTTGTATTCCTAAGAATTCTATATGAGTTTTCATTATTTCTGCTTTCTTTTTACTTAAACTTATACCTGATATTTTTATAATGTGTATAAATTTTTCTAATAATTTAATATGTTCTTCTTGTGTCTTAGAAAATAATAATATATCATCTATATATACATTACAGTTTTCTAATTGATTAAAATAATTGTCCATAAAATGTTGATATCTAACTGGTGCATTTTTATAGCCAAAGGGTAATACATTCCATTCGTAAAATCAATGTGGTACCGTAAAGGCTGTTAATTGTTTAGATTCTTCTTCTAGTTTTAGGTGATAGAATCTTGATTTACAGTCAAATTTACTAAAGTAATTATAACCTTGTATTTGTCTTACTTTTAGTATCTTATTTGGTATTGGGTAATTATATGTTTTAGTTTTTGCATTTAAGTTTCTATAATCAATTATCATCCTACTTTTTTCTCTTTTTTGTTCACTATGTTTATTGACTATAAATGCTGGGCTAGTATGTTTACTATTGCTTTCTTGTATATATCCATTTTCCATTAATTCAGTAATATGCATTGTGAATTCTTTTAAGTCATCAAAATTATATTTTAAAGGTTTTTGGGTTATTATACTATTTTCATCTATAAGTTCAATTTTTAACCAATTTTCAGGTGCGGAATTCATTTTATTTTTTATTCTAACTAGGGAAGGCTTTTTTGTAGTATTCTTCTTTTAGTGGTATTAGTCTTTTTATTTCTTTAATGGTTTCATTAATAAATTCTAAATATTCTATATCATGTATTCTAAGGTAGTCTGATATATTATCTGTAAGTAATTTTTCTAATAAATCTTGTGTTCTCATAGTTTTTATCCAGTATTCTAGATATTCGTAATTCATTAATCTGAATATATATCTAGGTCATATAAGTCTATCTTATTAGCTATATTGAATTCATACCATTGTTGATTTATTAGCTGCATCGTTTCGGTATATTCTATTATTTCTTTCATAATTAATAGGTCAAATATTTTTTCTTTAACATCATTATTAAGTTTTCTAAGTAGATATAGTACTAGTATCTTACATTGTTGATTGTTATCTAACAAATAAGTATTCATCATTTTCATTAATTCTAAACATTTATTCCCTTTAATCTCTAAGTATGTTATTCTTATTTTATCATCTTATACTAAAGTTATCCTGAACATTACGCTTAGTCACTACCATATTTTTTCGGCTTCAATCATCTACCCTAGCAGCGCCTCAACACTGTGTACTCCCCTTAACACGGCTTCCTTGCCTTTTTCGGTTTCCACCACAGGACGGCATAGCCTGGGCTTGACTACTCTCAGCCTACTAACTCATATGGCAAACTTACTAAAAATGTTCAGCAAAACAATACTATAACATGATTAAACTAGTATAACATTTAAGAGATTATCAGAAATATATGAGTTTAGCTATTCATGATGATAAATAAACATACCTCTGTAGGTAGATTGTTTGGTGAAGTAGTTTAAGTAGTTTTTGATAAATGTTCCATATATGAACAAGTATTTTATTTCTTAGATATGTTTACAGAGAGGTTTTGAGAACGAAGGGAAAATTGAGTGAAGAGTGTGTCCTCTCCTTCTCCTTCTTCTCCTATTAATACAAGAAAAACTATTAAAAAAAAGTTCTAAGTGCCCTTCAACTTTACAGATGGGCGGTTCTAATTAAAAGTTGAAAAAGAAAAAGTTAACCGTCCTTTTCTTTACATTTGGACGATTGAAAATTAAAGACTAAAAAGCAAAACACTATTCTACTTTTGACTTTATTACATAGCTGTCATTTTCTTCTTTACGTTTCTTTATGTCTCTTTCCTCTCTTTTCTTTGCAGTCTCCTTTCTTCTTTTTTCTTTGTCTTCTGTCAGTCATCTTTGTCCTCTTTTCTTCTTTTTTCTTTGTTGTCAGCATCTTTCTTCTTTCTTCTTTATTTCCTTCTTTATGTCTTTGTCTTCTTTTTTCTTTGCAGACTTCTTTTCTCTTTTTCTTTGTCGTCTTCTTTCCTCTGTCTCCTTTTCTTCATTCGTTGATTGTGGTAGTTGTAGAATCTTCCAAGAAATTACTCCATGTTAAATTCTGGTATAACATTATCTTCTCCGTTGCATTTCGAGCATATGTGATCTGGGTATTTGGGTCCTATGATTTTGCAATATCTCGATAATAAGTCCTTTGAAATAAAAGTTTTCTTAATAGCTCTTGCAATCGGTATCTGTTCTGGCTTTAATAGGCTGATAACCCAATGTCGTATGTCCTCCATATCTTGCCTTCTGATTTCTTTAGAATGTGAATATATCATAATGTGAATATGTCATATAGGTATTTGCTAACTCACTGAGTATTGTAGCTAGTCCAATAAGTCTTTTGTTTGCAAAGAATTCTGGAATCTCTGCCTTAGGTATTTCCGGCTGTATGTCGATTTGTTCTGGTATGATCATTTCTCTCGTAAGTCCAATCGTAATGACTTGTATGATAGGTTTTACTTCATCATATAATATCTCCGCTGGTGCAGTATAAAACTTTATATAAAAAAGTGTTCCTTTAGTAATTCTTTTGTATGTAGTAAATGCTTTATATAATTCCGTAATAGTAGCTATTTCTTCTGTTGTGGAAGTATATACTGTACTCAATAATCCGTAATTGTAACAGGTATTTACTAGGTTGGGGTTAGTTCCTGGTAAAGCAATAAGTTTATTGTGTCTTGTAGGTGTGCTGTAATATAGTCTTTTTCTGGGTTAGTTGTATTCTTGGATCTTGGGTTTAGGTTAAGAAATGTTTGTAATTTGTGCATGTTGTCTATATATGTACGGGATATATGGTTATAGGTTCTCTTGGTTTGGTTTAAGCTTTCGGAATAAGTAGTGGTTTGAGGTTGTATTATAACTGGGTTTTTTGGTATTGTAGTATATGGTTTTTCAAATAATTTATTGAGGTTCTTGTTTTTTGGTTTTATAGGTAACTTCGTTGTAGATATGCTGCTGCTTGCTGTAGTTCCTGCATCAATACAAACACTGTTATGGGTTTTTAGGAGTTTCCCATCGTCTCCTTCTAGTTCCGTATGTTTTGAGTCATGCTGCTGACTGCTAGTTGTTTTGTGTAGTTCCGCATGTTTATAGTCATGCTGCTGACTACTAGCTTCCTCTAGATTTTGCAATCTTTTTCCCATGCCATCTATTTGTATAGACAACTTGGAAATGATTGTATATAGATCTCCAGTAGTTGTTTCTGCTATATTATCTGTCTGTGTACCTTTTTCTTGATATGTAATATGCAATAACATTCTTGTCAGTTTTGATTATTTCTATTGTAAATGTAAAGTTCTGGATGTTCAATACCAGTCTTCGTATTTCCTTTGTCGTAACTGAGTCTTGTACTTTTCTGGTTAACTACCACTTAACTTGGTATTATCTGTTCTTACAATAAATTTGCTATACACAATATATGGTTCAAAGGCCAATAAACATTTATATAAAGCAAATAATTCTTTTCTATTTATTTCTCATTTTAATTGTGGTTCAGTATATGATCCTGAGTAATATCTACAATGGTGCTCTAATTTTTTCATTCATATATCTATATTTAAGTACTCCTTCATAGCTATGGCTACTTGAATCTATTTCAACTATGTATATAAATTCTCTGGTTTCATCAGGAAAGTATAGTTTTGGTAATTTAGTACACATAGTTTTTATCTTTTGTATATGTAATTTATCTTTATTATAAAAGTGATATTCTACATCTTTCTTTAATTTTTTCTGTAACGGTTTTAAATTTTCTGCTAGTTTAGGTATATATTCTCTTACTTGGTTAACTAGTCCTAAAAAGGATTGTAGTTTCTTTTTTGTATCAAGAGTTTCTTCTGAATTTATTATTTTCTGTACTATATGAGTTTGCAATGAGTTTACTTTTTTATTCCATTTTTATCTATTTGTATTCCTAAGAATTCTATTTGAGTTTTCATTATTTCTGCTTTCTTTTTACTTAAACTTATACCTGATATTTCTATAATGTGTATAAATTTTTCTAATAGTTTAATATGTTCTTCTTGTGTCTTAGAAAATAATAATATATCATCTATATATATAATACATTTTTCTAATTGATTAAAATAATTATCCATAAAATGTTGATATCTACCTGGTGCATTTTTATATCCAAAGGGTAATACATTCCATTCATAAAATCCCTGTGGTACCGTAAAGACTGTTAATTGTTTAGATTCTTCTTCTAGTTTTAGGTGATAGAATCCTGATTTACAATCAAATTTACTAAAGTAGTTATAACCTTGTATTTGTCTTACTTTTAGTATCTTATTTGGTATTGGGTAATTATATGTTTTAGTTTTAGCATTTAAGTTTCTATAATCAATTACCATTCTACTTTTTCCTCTTTTTTGTTCACTATGTTTGTTAACTATAAAAGCTGGGCTAGTATGTTTACTATTGCTTTCTTGTATATATCCATTTTCCATTAATTCAGTAATATGCATTTTGAATTCTTTTAAGTCATCAAAATTATATTTTAGAGGTTTTTGTGTTATTATACTATTTTCATCTATAAGTTCAATTTTTATCTTAGTTTTATGTTTTTCCCATCATTGTAACGGATTTTCACTGTATAGTTTTCACGACCCAAAATCCCAACCCGGTCGTGATGGCGCCTCTCATGAAGACAAGGCCAGCCAATCCAAACT